>RCNN01000329.1:0-30678 GCA_003667245.1 Heterostelium multicystogenum
TGCAGCGGGTCAAGGTTGCCGACGAAACCGAGCATGCGCAGGTCGCTGCGCAGGGTCTCCAGCAACCAGCGGTTGTCGTCGCGCCACGGGCTGGCTTCCACGGCAATCGCGCCGATCACGTTATGTTTCGCCTGCCAGCGGCCAATAATCCGCCGGCAAATGTGCGGCATAACAGCGCGTTTTCCCGGCTCGGGCCAGGAATACCCTGGGGGCGGCGCGGGTCGAACAGGTGCAAATGGCTGTCGATGATCGGCCCGCTGTAAGGGGGTAAGGGGCATAGCGCAATCCTTCGGAACAATGGATGGGGAAGGGCCCGCACGCTACCCGCGCCAGGCCCCGTTGCAACCCACTTCAGCTCTGCAAGTACACCGCATGGTGTGGGTGTACTCGTACAGGCCGTGCTTGCCATCGGCGCCGCCGATCCCGGATTTACGCACGCCGGCATGAAAGCCTTGCATCGCCTCGAAGTTCTCGCGGTTGACGTAGGTCTCGCCGAACGACAATTCGCGCACCGCCTGCATCGCCTTGCCCAGGTCGCGGGTGTAGATCGAAAGAGGTCAGGCCGTAGTCGCAGTCGTTGGCCATGGCGATGGCTTTCAATCAGGTCGTCGACAATCTGGATCGGCAGCCACCGGGCCAAAAATTTCTTCGCGCATAGATTTCCATGTCGGCGTGGCAACCGGCCAATACCGTCGGCTGGAAGTGAAAAGCCCTGGCCCAGGTCGGCGAATCTGTCCACCGGTGACCAGCATACCCTGGCTCAAGCGGTGCGTACCTTGCGATTGACGCTGTCCAGGCCTTGGCCGGTGAGCGGGCCCATCTCCACATCGCCTGGGCATGGGGTCGCCGATAGCGGGGTGGCGGCCATCGCGGCGCTTGATGCGCTCGATAAACTGGTCGGCCACCTTGCGCTCCACGTACACCCGTTCGGCGCAGTTGCACACCTGGCCGCTGTTTGATGATCCGCGAGTCGCGAATGGCGTTTACCGCGAGGTCCAGGTCGGCATCGGCGAGGACGATGGCAGGTGCCTTGCCACCCAGCTCGAGGTTGAGCTTGGGTGATATGGGGGGCGGCGCAGCCATGATCCGCGAGCCGGTGGCGACGCTGCCGGTGAAGCTGATCATGTCCACGCCCTTATGGGCGGTGAGGGCGCCACCGACGCGGCCATCGCCGCAGACCACATTGAATACCCCGGCCGGCAGGTCGGTCTCGGCCACCAGTTTGGCGAACTCGAAGCAGTTGTTCGGCGTTTCTTCGCTGGGTTTGATCACGATGGTGTTGCCGGTGAGCAACGCCGGGGCCATCTTGCGGGCGATCAAAAAGAACGGGAAGTTCCACGGCAGGATGCCGGCCACCACACCCAGGGGTTTGCGGAACAGGAAGATATTTTCATTGGGGCGGTCGCTGGTGATGATCTCGCCTTCAATGCGGCGCGCCCACTCGGCCATGTAGTCGAGGTAGTCGGCGGTGAAGTTGACTTCCACTTCCGCCAGGCCGCTGACCTTGCCTTGCTCCAGGGTAATGGTGCGCGCCAGGTGGGCGACGTTTTCCCGCAGCTTGGCGGCGATGCGGCGCAAGTGCCCGGCACGTTCGATCGACGGTTTGCGCGCCCCAGTCTTTTGCGCATGACGTGCGGCAGCCAGGCTTGGTCGATGTCTTCGGAGGTGGACGCCGGGACCTTCGACAACAGGGCGCCGGTGGCCGGGTTCAATACATCCAGGTGCGCATCGCTGGAGGTAAAGCGGCCGTTGATGAAGTTCTGGTAGACCGGTACGGATGACATGCTTGGCTCCTCAGTAAGTACGTGACGGTGCTTTTGGCGTCGGCGGCGGGGCGATAGCGGGCCAGGGTCGCCATGGCACCCTGGCGCAGCAAGCTGATGTCGATGGCCACCGCAATGAACTGGCAGCCCCAGGCTTGATAACGGCGAGCGTCGTCTTCGTTGGGGGCGAGAATGCCGCAGGCCTTGCCGGCCGCCAGCGTGGCATTGACTGCGTACTGGATGCGCTCCTGTACCTCGGGGTGCCCGGGATTGCCGGGGTGACCGAGGCCGATGGACAGGTCGGCGGGCCGATAAACACCGCGTCCACGCCTTCCACCGCCGCAATCGCCGCGACGTTTTCAACGCCGCGACGCGACTCCACCTGCACGATCAGGCACAGCTGTTCATGGGCGGTGTTGAGGTAATCCGACACGCCGTCCCATCGGGTGGCGCGGGTCAAGCCGCCACCAACGCCACGAATACCGTGGGGCGGATAACGCATCGCACGCACCAGGGCCTTGGCTTGCTCGGCGGTTTCGACCATCGGGATCATCAGCGTCTGGGCGCCGACGTCCAGCAGTTGCTTGATCAGGTTGGCGTCGCTGCTTACCGCGCGTACCACCGGGGCGGTGGTGTAGTGAGCCACGGACTGGAGCTGGTTGAGCACGCTGGGCACGGTGTTGGGGCGTGTTCGCCGTCAATCAGCATCCAGTCATAACCGGTGCTGGCGACGATCTCGGCGGCATAGGCGGTGGCGAAGCCGGCCCAGATTCCCGTATTGCGCGGCGTCTTTACGCAGCGCGGCCTTGAAAGCGTTGTGGGGCATGTTTCATGGCAGGAGTCCTCAGCGGTTGTACGGGCGATGCAATTGGCAATCGGGGTTGAGGTCCACGCCAAACCCGGGTTTGTCGAGCACCGACAGGCGCATGCGGCCATTCACCGGCACGGTTCACCGAGCAGTTGCGGGTGGAACATCGGCACCACTTCGTCTGCCTTGGGCGCCATCATCAGGAACTCGGCGAACGGGCTGTTATGGCGGGTCGCAACAAAGTGGTAGCTGTAGACCGACGAGCCGTGGGGCACCACCAACGCATTGTGGCAATCGGCCAAGGCGGAGATTTTCACCAGCTCGGTGAGGCCACCGCACCAGCCCACATCTGGCTGGATAATGTCGCAGCACCCCATCTCCAACAGCATGCGAAAGCCCCAGCGGGTGGCTTCGTGTTCGCCGGTGGTAACCAACATGCCTTTGGGCACGTTGTTGCGCAGCGCGGCATAGCCCCCAGTAGTCGTCGGGCGACAGCGCTTCTTCGATCCATTTCAGGCCGTATTCATGGGCGCCGGTTGCCAGTTTGGTGGCGTAGTTCAGGTCCAGGCTCATCCAGCAGTCGAGCATCAGCCAGAAGTCCGGGCCGACCCGCTCGCGCATGGTTGCCAGTTCCTCGAGGTTTTTGCGCAGGCCTTCTTCGCCTTCCGATGGGCTGTAGTGCAAGGGCATCTTGCCGCCGATAAAGCCCATCTTCTGTGCGAGGTCCGGGCGGGCGCCGGTGGCGTAGAACTGCAATTCGTCACGCACCGCGCCGCCGAGCAACTGGTGCACCGGCTTCCTGGCGGATTTTGCCGAGCAGGTCCCACAGCGCCAAGTCGACACCGGAGATCGTGTTAATCACCAGGCCCTTGCGGCCGTAGTACAGGGTGGACTGGTACATCTGGTCCCAGATTTTTTCGATATCGGTGACGCGGGCGCCTTCCAGGAAGCGCGCCAGGTGCTTCTCGACGATATAGGCGGCGGGCTCGCCACCGGTGGTCACGGCGAACCCGACGGTGCCGTCGCTGGCCTCGATTTCCACTACGAGCGTGCCGAGTACGTTGATCCCGAAAACTGCGGCGACTCTGGCGGTACTCGGGTATTTGCTCATGGGGGTGCTGATGTGATCGTCGATCCAGTGGCCGTCTGCCTGGTCGTGGTAGTCCGCGCCGCCGCCGCGCAGCACAAAGGCGCGCACGTGCTTGATTGTGAGATTGCCCATGGTGTGACTCCTTGATTAAACAGTGGCCGGCGTGTTCGACGCTTTATGGCCTGGGGAATGGATACCGAGTACCAGCAAGGCTGCGACTACAGTGGTGGCGGACAGCAGGTAAAGGCCGGCCGCAGGGGAGTGAAAGGCGGTTTCTGCCCAGTTCTTCAGCACCGGGGCGATAAAACCGCCGAGGGCGCCGAAGGAGTTGATCAGGGCGATGCTGGCGGCCGCTGCGCTGCCGGCCAGGTAGCTGGACGGGAAGGTCCAGAACACCGGTTGCACGGCGATAAAGCCCGAGGCGGCAAAGCACAGGGCGAGCATGCCCAGCAGCGGGTTGGCAAAGGTCACCGAGCAGGCGATCCCGGCGGCGGCCATCAACAGGGTCAGGGACGCGGCTTTGCGGCGCTCGCCGGTGCGGTCGGAATAGCCGGGAATCCACCACGCGGCGAACAGCGCACAGACCCAGGGAATCGCCGAGACCAGGCCCACCATCAAGCCGACCCTGGTCCCCAGCAGCCCACCGACCTGGTTGGCAAGTAGAACACCACGCCGTAAACGCTGGCCTGGATCAGTAGGTACACCAGGCACAGGTACAGCACGCTGGGCTGGCACAGCACAGTGAGCAGGCTACGGCCGTGAGAGGTTTTGTGCTGGTCTTCGCGGTCGAGCAGGTCCTGGATCTGGCGGCGCTCTGCAACGCTCAGCCATTTGGCATCGGCGGGGCGGTTGTCCAGGTACCAGTAGGCCCAGATGCCAACCGCGGTGGCCATCAGGCCTTCCACCGCGAACAGCCATTGCCAGCCGTGCAGCCCAGAGAACCCGTCCAGCTCCAACAACAGGCCCGAGAGCGGGCTGCCGAAGATGAAGGCCAGGGGCGCGCCAAAGTAAAAGAAACCCATGGCCTTGCCGCGCACGGCAGAGGGGAACCAGTAGGTGAGGTAGAGAATCACCCCGGGGAAGAATCCGGCTTCGGCCACGCCCAGCAGGAAGCGCAAACAGGTAGAAGCTGGTTTCGTTATGGGCAAACATCATGGCGGCGGACACCAGGCCCCAACTGACCATGATCCGGCACATCCACAGGCGGGCACCGACGCGATGCATGATCAGGTTGCTCGGCACTTCCAGCAGCGCATAGCCGACAAAAAACACCCCGGCGCCAAAGGCGAAGGCGGCATCACTGAGGCCGGTGTCGGCCTGGAAGGCTTGCTTGGCGAACCCGACGTTGGCGCGGTCGAGGAAGGCCATGATGTACATCAACAGCAGAAAGGGCAGCAGCCGCCAGGAAATCTTGGCGAGCAAGGACGCAGGCAGGGTCTTCATTGTTCAGTCCAGTTGTTTTGTTCTTATGGGAAGGACTGTACGGCGCTCTATCTATACGCTACAAATCGAATCTCGCTTACAACTGATAACCTCAGGGTATCGATAACTGGGAAAAAAATGAGTAGTCCCGCAATCTCCCGCAGCCTGTTCAACCGCCTGCGCTACAAGCATCTGCATATGCTGGTGGCCTTGAGTTCCAGCCAGAACCTGCACCGTGCGTCCCAAAGCCTGAACATGTCGCAGCCGGCGGCGACGCGCATGTTGCGCGAGATCGAGGATATGTTTGCCTGTGACCTGTTCGAGCGCCTGCCCCGGGGCATGCGCCCGACGGCACTGGGCAAGGAATTGATCCGCTTTGCCGAGTCGGCGCTGAGTGGCCTCGACCGCTGCGCCGAGGAACTGATGATGCGCCAGCAGGGCGGCTACGGGTATTTGTCGATCGGCACCATCATGGGCGCGGCGCCGGACCTTGTGATGGACTCCATTGCGCAGATCAAAACCCTCAACCCGCAGATGCGCATTCGCATCATGGGCGATACCAGCGACCAGGTGATCCAGTTGCTGGAGCAAGGCCGCATCGACCTGGCCATCGCCCGGCGCAACGCCGCCACCCGACAGTGAGCATTAACACCTTTGAGCCCCTGGGCAACGAACGCATGCTGGTGGTGGTGCACGCCGGCCACCCCCTGGCCCAGCGCGAGCATCTGCCGCTGGCGGAAACTGGTCAGTGACTGGCCGTGGATTCTGCAACCGCAAACCAGCCCGGCGCGCATTGGTTTTGATGAAGCATTGCAACACCTGGCCTTGCCGCAGCCGCGGACATTATCGAGTGCAGTTCGGTGTATTCCATGCAGCAACTGATTCAACTCACCGACGCGATCATGGTGCTCTCGGAAAGCGCCCTGCGGGATTACTTGAAAATGGGCCTCGTGGTGGCATTGCCGGTGGTGCTGGAGGTTGCAAACTGGCACCGTTCGGGATGCTGCTGCGCAAGGGCGACCCGGTGAGCCGCGAGTTGGGGTTGTTTATCGGACATGCTCAGGCAAAAGCCGCAATGCTTTAAACATCGTGTGCAAAAGAACGTGGTATGCCGGCGGGGTTATTAAATAGAATGAATCTCATTTGAGACTGACTCGCGCGCGCGCAGGTTACTTGCCATGAATGATTGCTGTAGTGGCCGACGCACCTCGCTGAACCCAGCCTTCACACGTTGTACCGCGACCACCGCAGCTGGCTCGAAAGCTGGCTGCGGCGCCGCTTGGGCAACGCCTGGGATGCGGCCGACCTGAGCCAGGACACGTTCCTGCGGGTGCTGGCCAGCACGCAGCCGATTGCGCAATTGCAGGAGCCCCGGGCCTATCTGGTAACGGTGGGCAAGCGCTTGCTGGTGAATTTTCACCAGCGGCGCAGTCTGGAACAGGCGTATCTCAATGCGTTGATGCAGTTGCCGGAGGCTTGCGTGCCGTCGCCGGAGCAACGCTGGTTGCTGCTGGAAACCCTGCAAGCCCTGATGAATTGCTCGACGGTTTGCCGGCGGTAGTGCGCCGCGCGTTTCTTTGGAGCCAGCTGGAAGGACTCGCCTATCGGGAGATTGCCGAGCGGCTCAAGGTGTCCGAGCGTACGGTCAAGCGCTACATGGCCCAGGCTTACGAGCATTGCCTGCTGGTGGAACTGTGAGCCGTGCTGCGCCGGATCTCGCCCGGGCGGCGGCGCAGTGGCTGGCGTTGCTGGAATCCGGCAGCGCCACCGAACGTGATCACGCCCGCCTGCAGCAGTGGCGTGACAGCCATCCCCAGCAATGAGCAGATCTGGCAAAAAGCCCAATCGCTGCGCCAACGGTTTACCGACTTGCCGCCAGCGTTGGCCATGGCCAGCCTTGATCGTCCGCAACCGGGACGGCGTGCAGTACTCAAGCGTGCCTTGGGCGTCGCCGCGTTGTTGCCAACCGCGTGGTTGCTCAGCCGGCAATTGCCTATCGACGTGTGGCGCGCCGACCTGCACACCGCTACTGGCGAACGCAAGCGAGTGCCGCTGTTGGATGGCAGCAGCCTGCAACTGAATACCGCGAGCGCGGTGGACGTGGATACGGCCCGGCGCCGTGTGACGCTGGTGGAAGGGGAAATGGCGTTGACGGTGCCGGGGCTGGTGCGCTAACGGTGCAGACGCGTTATGGCCAGGTGATCGTCAGCCAGGCTGAAGTGTGTGTGCCGGCAGTTGTCTTCCGGGTGTTTGGTGTCGGTGTTGAAGGGCGCGGTGCAGGTGCAGGACCTGCGTGGGCAAGTGGCGACATTGCAGGGGGGGCAGCAGGCACGGTTGCAGGCGTCGGGGATGGGCGCTGCGGTGGGGTTTGATGCGTTGCAATTGGGTTGGCGCGACGGTGTGCTGACTGCGCAGAACCAGCTGTTGGGTGATTTTTTGCGGGAGCTGGAAGCGGTATCGGCCGGGTGTGCTGCGCTGGGACCCGAGCCTTGAAGCGCTGCGGGTCACTGGGAGTTTTCAGTTGGCTGATACTAATCGAATTCTTGCGTTGCTGGCGTCGACGATGCCGCTGCAAGTGCAGTCACGTACGCAGTAATTGGGTGACGTTGACGCCGCGTAAATCGGCTGCTTGATGCGATCCTTGTGGGAGCGGGCTTGCTCGCGAAGAACCTGAGAGCGCCGCGTTGAAATCAGGATGCCCGCGTCATCGTTAACGACCTTCGCGAGCAAGCCCGCTCCCACATTTGAACCGTGCCCGCTTTAGCTTTTGATTTTGGGCGGACTCAACACGTGCCTTTCAGATCACATGCGCCCGCTGCAGCTCAGTCAACGCCAGTGCCTTGAGCCGCGCCAACAGCGGATCCCGCCGATCCCGCGGATGCACCAACTCCACCGCCAGCTCCTGGCGAATACTGCTCGGCCGGTTATCCATCACCAACACCCGGTCACTCAGGGTACAGCGCCTCGTCCACATCGTGAGTCACCAGCAGCAGGGCGATCCCGTGGTGCTCGGCCAATTGCAGAAGCAGGTCCTGCAGCTTCATGCGGGTAAAACGCATCCACCGCGCTGAACGGTTCGTCCAACAACAGCACCTGCGGCCGTGAATACAGCCCGCGAGCAATCGCCACCCGTTTGCGCCATCCCGCCAGACAACGCCTTGGGCAACGCCTGGCCAAAACCCGTAAGCCCCACCTCATCGATCAACTGCGCGACCCAGGCCTTGTCATAGCCATCGTCATCGCTGAAACCAATGTTTTGCTCCACCGTCAGCCACGGCATCAGCCGTGGCTCCTGGAACACAAACGCGACCTCACCACCACCCTTGCAACAGTTCCCCCTGATAGTCCTTTTCCAGCCCGGCGACGATCCGCAGCAAGGTGCTTTTGCCGCAGCCACTGGGGCCCAGCAAACTGACGGCTTCCCGCGGCTGCAAGACCAAATGGACGTTGGTCAGCACCGTCGTCGCGCCGAAGTTTTTCCGCTCGACGCGAATGTCCAGTAGCGCTTCACTCATGCTCAATTCTCCGGGCCTTGGCCGTTGAAGGTGTCGCGCCAGGCCAGGCAGCGTTTTTCCAGGGCCGCCAACAGGCCGTCGCTGATCTTGCCCAGCAGCGCCAGCACGATGATCGCCGCCAGCACAATGTCGGGCCGTGAGGTTTCCCGGCCATCGCTGAGCAGGTAACCCAGGCCCTTGGTCGCGGCGATCAACTCGGCCGCCACCAGGAACATCCACGCCAGGCTCAGGCCGCTGCGCAAGCCGGTGAACAGGCCGGGCAGGGCGGCAGGCAACAGGATGCGACGCACCAGGCGCGTGCGGCTGAAGCCATACATCTGCCCGACTTCCACCAGCTTGCGGTCGATGTCGCGAATGGCCGCGACGCCATTGAGGTACACCGGGAAGAACGCGCCGATGGCAATCAGCACGATCTTCGAGGTCTCATCAATGCCCAGCCACAGCAGCAACAGCGGCACCCAGGCCAGGCTCGGGATCGAGCGCAGGCCGGCGAAGGTTGGTTCCAGGTACGCCTCGGCCTCGCGGCTCAAGCCGACCCAGGCGGCAAACACCAGGGCCAGGCCGGCGCCGATGGTGAACCCCAGCAGCACCCGCAACAGGCTGGCGCTGATGTGTTTCCACAGCGCGCCTTCGGCGAGGTCGGTGAGGGTCACGGCGATCTCGCTGGGGGCCGGCATCTGGTAGGACGGCAGCCAGCCGATGCGCACCACCACTTCAAGGATCACCAGGATCAAACACCGGCAACGCCAGGCCCTTGAGCCGCCGCGGGCCAGGCGCTGCGCTGCACGGTGAGCGTTGGCGCGAGTGCGACGGGCAGGGTTTCGCTTTTGCTGCTCATGACGCTCCCCTTATGGACGAGGCAAAGCCTGGCCAAAGCTTGGGTCGATCAACTGGTCGATCACCTGATCCACATTCACCCCACGGCGCACCAGTTCTTCCGACACCAGGATCGGCGCGGCCCGCCTTGGACGACACCACGTCCTGGGCAGTGAGCAATGGGCTGCTAAGGTCGGTACGCGACAATTGCAGCTTGGCCACGTCCAGGGGCAGGCCGGATTCGTCGGCCAGCAAGCTTGGCGAATTCGTCGGGGTGTTTCACCGCCCAGTTGCGGGCTTTTTCATAGGCACCGAGCACCTTGGCGATGGTCTGTGGATGCTCCTTGGCGTATTTGTCGGTCACGCTGACCACGCCGTAGCTGTTGAAGTCCTTGTTGCGGTACAGCAGGCGCGAACCCGCCTGGATTTCGCTGGCGGCCATGTGCGGGTCGAGACCGGCCCAGGCGTCCACATCACCTTTCTCCAGCGCGGTACGGCCGTCCGGGTGCTGCAGGTGCACCAGCTCCACGTCGTCCTTGCTCAGGCCGGCTTTCTGCAGGCTGCGCAGGGTGAACAGGTACGGGTCGGTGCCTTTGGTGGCGGCGATTTTCTTGCCCTTGAGGTCGCTGACGCTCTTGAACGTCGAGTCCCTTGCGCACCACCAGTGCAGTCCACTCGGCGCGGCTGTACACATACACCGACTTGATCGGGCTGCCATTGGCCCGGCTGAGCACCGCCGACAGGCTGGCGGACGAGGCGAAGTCGACGCCGCCGCTGTTGAGGTATTCCAGGGAACGGTTGCTGCCCTGGCTCAACACCCAGCCGACCTTGGTTTGCGGCAGCGCTTCTTCAAGCCAGCCGAAAGTGCTTGAGCACCAGGCTCACCGGGGAGTAGTAGGCGTAGTCCAGGTTGACTTGCGCTGGGTCGGTTTCCGCTGCATGGGCCAGGGGTTGCAGGCTGAAGGCGAGGGCGCAGGCGCCCAACAGGGTATTGAAGAAGGGTTTCATGGAACAGCTCCGGGCAAGGCGGGAAAAGAGAAGGCTTTCTTATATTCAGAAAATTCATATGGCATGTTCCATCATGCGTTATAGGAATATTGCAGTCTCTGTGCCAGCGTCTTTGCAGGGCAGGGCAACACGCTGGCGTAGCAGCTGTCGAGCCCAAGCGAGGCTGCGTTCGCGGTGTGTCAGACAGACCGCTGACGCAGTATCGCTTGGGCTCGACAGCTGCTACGTGGGGAGTGGTTGGGAGTGGGGAGGCGGGCACTTTGTTGAATCACTGTTGGCTGTGCAACAGCTTGCATATGTTTTTATGGAATAAATAAAGAGTTATATATTCCTTTTGTTGGTTTCACGAATAGGGCACTTTGAGTGCCTGCGCATTCGTGCGGATTGACCCAACAGACCAAAGGAAAGCCGACATGACCATTAAAGCGATCAACGTGCGCAACCAGTTCAAAGGCGTGATCAAGGAAATCCTGATCGGCGAAGTGGTGTCCGAGATCGACGTGCAAACCGCGTCGGGGATCGTGACGTCGGTGATTACCACACGCTCGGTGCGTGACCTGGAATTGAAGGTGGGCAGTGAAGTGATTGCCTTTGTGAAGTCGACTGAAGTGTCGATCGCCAAGCTGTGACTGCAATCCAGTTGTGAACCCAATCCAAATGTGGGAGCGGGCTTGCTCGCGAAGGCGGTGTGACAGTCGACATCTACAATGACTGATCCACCGCTTTCGCGAGCAAGCCCGCTCACACATTTTGTTTTGCCTACAGCCGTTGGAGGGTTAGTTGAGCCGAGGCCCGCCTCCCGATGGCCGGGACCCAGGCTTCTCATCCGAAGCATCCGGCAGTGCCTTGGGCGTTTCGCTCGGGTCCTTGTAGTCCTTGTGCAAATCCCCATCCAGCCGGTTGCTCGACGAGCCGCCGCTTTGTGGTGTGGAGTCGAAATGCTCCCACTCCGATTGCTGGAAGCGGAACAGGCTGTCATCGGTCGGCGTGTCGCGGCCGTGGTAGTGGTGGATCTCGTAGTGGGCGTATTCGACCTTGTCCGCCCAGTTGTCCTGCAAACAAACCGTCGCCGGCCAGGTCGCGGTACCAGTCGTTTTCCTTCTCAGTGGCCTTCTGTTTTTTTTGTGGTCGACGAAGTAGCCGATGATCCCGCCTACCACCGCCAACACCACGCCCACCAGGAACAGCGGCCCGGTCAGCGCCGCCGCCGTGCCCGCGCCAAACAGCGCCGCCGCACCCAATACCCCGGCCGACGCGCCGAACGCACCGCCCGCCACTTGCAAGCCCCCTGCGGCCTGAGCCAACGGGTCTTTGCTGTCCACGCCGCTTTTGATCGCCAGGGCGCCGAGCACAATGTCGGCAAAACCACCGGCAATGTCCGTCGCCGGGCCCAACACCTTGATCACGGAACCGGCGATCTTCGCCGATTGGGGAGGCGCCAAGCTTGGCCGCACCGGCTGCCTTGAGGCCGTCATCCAGGTGAGTGGCGAGGCCTTCGGTGGCTTCGGTTACCGCCTTGTCGCCCTCGCCAAACAGCTTGGCCACGCCGTCGTACTGGCTGTCGGGAACCGCGTCCAGGGCCGCAGCGATTTCCTTGCTGACCTTTGAGTCGATTTCGGTGGGCTTGCTGAAGTCGATGACTTTGCCGGCCGCACCTTCCTTGCCCCAGATTTCCGGCAGGGTCTTGTCCAGGCCGAGGAAGTCCACCAGGCCGCCCTTGCCCAGGGCTTCGCCGATCTTGTCACCGAGCTTGACGAAGTGGCTGGCGCCGCCGGCAAAACTCAGGAAGTCCTTGGCGATGGTCATGCGTTGGGCCGGGGTTTCGCCGAGCTTTGCCGCCTTTGCCCACCAGTTGGTAAATCCCCGAGAACAGGCTGACGCCGGCGCCCATCGAACCGAGGATGCCTTTGCTGTTGAGGGTGTTGAACACTTCGCCGAGCATGCCGCGATCCGCCACCGGGATATACGGTTTGCTCAGGGCGGTTTTCACGTCGGCTTCGCTGATGGTGCCGCTGTTCTTGTAGACGTCGCCGAGCTCTTCCAGGGCCTTGGTCACGGCCGAGGATTTCTCCTTGCCCTCCAGGCCTTCGTTGAGGAATTTTCTCCAGCACTTCCTGGCTGCGGCGCGGCAGGTCCAGCAGGTTGCCCTTGAGCACGCCCTTGAGCAGGCCGAACAGGTCCTTGGTGGCCAGTTCCTTGTTGTCGTCGGAGATCTTGCTCGGGTCCGAGAGAATCTCGTTGAGGTCGGTGGTGAGGCCATCAGCCTGGATATTCTGCGCGGCCTTGGTGGCGGCTTCCGGGTCGAACAGCGACAGCGAGGTCAGGGTGTTGCTCAGGTCTTGCTGGGCTTCGTGGCTCTTGCCCTGTTTTTGCAGGTCCTTGAGGTACAGCACATAGTCGGGGTTGCTGGTCAGGTCGAGAAGCTTCTGCTTGATCTCGTCCTTGTTGGGCAGGTGACTGATGGCGTCGTCCATCTTGGTCTTGTAGTCGGCCTGCACCGTCGGGTCCTTGAACAACTCGCCGATCTGCTCTTGCACTGCCTTGCCGTCGATGATGTCGTGCATGTCGGCGGAGGTGAGCTCGGTCTGCTTGTCATCGAACTCGCGCCAGGTGGTGTTGAACGGGCGCTTGGATTCTTCGTAGCCGGTGATGCCATGGCCGTTCTGGTAGGCGGCCTGGGCTTCCAGGGCGCGGACCAGTTTGGCCCGTGGGTCGTCCTTGGGAATCGAGCCGTCCTTGACGCCGGCGCGGTAGGTGTCGATCAGTTCGGTGGTGGCCAGTTCGCTGACGCTCTGGGTCGGCGACTTGTCGTCGTCCTTGTCGGCATGCACGCCGGTGTCGAGGTTGAGCACGTCGAGCTCATCGTTGCTCGGCAGGTTGTACTTGGCGCGGGTCTCGTCGACGGTGCCGGCGCTCCAGGCTTCCCATTTCGCCACCACTTCGTCGTAGAGCTGCGGGCTGAGCTCCTTGGAGACGATGACCTTGCCTTCGCTGGTTTCATAGCGGATAAGGCCATCCCCCAGCTCGTCGGGGGAACCGAAGGTGATCTCGGTGTTCTTCAGGAAGTCATTCGGCCCGGCCAGCTTGTAGCCGGCGTCTTCACTGGAGTGGATCTTGCTCCAGGTGTCCTGGGCGGTGGCCACGCTCTTGAACAGTTCCGGGCTGACGTCGGCCGATACGACGACCTTGGTGCCGTCGTGGGTTTCATAGGTCAGCACATTGCCTTGCTGGCCTTCGATCCAGCCGAAGCCCTTGTAGTCGTTCAGCTCCGGCGCCTTGGTATTGGCGTCTGCCAGGGTCGAGCCGTCGTTGAGCGCGGACTCTACGGCGGCCTTTTTGTCGGGGTTGGTGTAGACCTCGTGCAGGCCTGCCAGGTAGTCGAACAGCTTGGGATTGTCGTCGCGGGCCACGACCATTTTCTGACCGTTGCTTTCAAAGCGGATCAGGCCGGGGCCGACTTCATCCTTGGGGCCGACGGTGGTGCCGGCGTAGGGCGGCCACACTTCGTTGTCGCTGACGCGCTTATAGCCGGCGTCTTCGCTGCCGCCCAGGCCGGTGAAGCTTTCATAGGCTTCCTTGGCTTTCTGGAAGGCCTCGGGGTTGTCGCGCTGGCTGATGACGAACTTGTTGCCGTCCTGGGTCTCGTAGCGAATCACGCCGGGGCCGGTTTCGTCGGGCGGGCCGAGGGATTTGTAATCACCGAGCTTTTCCGGGGCCGTGGCGTCGCCGCCCAGGCGCTGGTAGCCGGCGGCTTCGCTGGCGTTGACGCCGGAGAGTGCCTTGAAGTCGGCGCTGACTTGCTTGAACAGCTCGGGGCTGTCTTTTTCGCTGACGATGACTTTCTTGCCGTCCTGGGTTTCATAGCGGATCAGGCCGGGGCCGACTTCGTCCGCCGGGCCGATGGCCTTGTAATCCCCCAGGGTGGTGGGCGGCGCGGGCGTCCTTGGCGGCCAGTTCATAGCCTTGTTCCTTGCTGGCAGCGAGCCCTTGCGCGGTTTTGTCGCCGGCCTCCACCTTCTTGTTGTTGGCGCTGTTCTTGAGCAGCACGTGGAACGCCGCGCCGGACTTGGGCGGTGTGAGAGGAAGGGCTTTGGGGTCGGTCGAGCGGTTGAGCGGCTGGGTCGTCATGCCATGGAACTCCTGCTGTTACCGGTGGGACGAATCGGCAAAAACAGTAACAGCAGGGGTTCGGCGGTCGTTGCGAAAAGTTGTGAATTGCGCCTTAACGGTGACGCAGGCTGCGTTCCAGGCGGGCGATGCCTTCTTCCAGCATGGCCCGTGGGCAGCCGAAGTTCAGGCGCACGAATTGCTGGCTGTCATCGCCGAATTCAATCCCGGCGCTCAAGCCGACCCTGGCCTGTTCGAGGAAGAACCGTTGCGGGTCGTCCAGGCCCAGGGCGCTGCAATCCAGCCAGGCCAGGTAGGTGCCTTGGGGCGCATGCATGACCACGCCAGGCAGGCGGGTTTGCACGGCGTTCAGCAGGTAATCGCGGTTGGCTTGCAGGTAGGCCACCAGCGCCTGCAGCCAGTCGCCGCAGTCGCTGTAGGCCGCACGCGTGGCTTCCAGGCCCAGGGGGCTGACGCTGTCGACCATGCCGCAGCGGGCTTGGTTGAAGCGCTCGCGGATCTCGGGATTCTGGATCACCGCGAAGCAGGTCTTCAACCCGGCGACGTTATACGCCTTGCTCGCCGACATCAGGGTGATGGTGCGTTGGGCAATCTCGGGGCTGAGGCTGGCGGTGGGAATATGCCGGCGGCCGTCAAAGCACAGCTCGGCGTGGATCTCATCGGAGACGATCAGCGCACCCTGGTCCAGGCAGGCGCTGGCCACGGCCAGCAGTTCCTCACGGGGGAAGACCTTGCCCATCGGGTTGTGCGGGTTGCTCAACAGCAGCGCCCCGGCGCCGGTGAGGGCTTCACGCATTGCCGGCAACGGCGTGAGGTACTCGCCTTCGGCGCTCAGCTCAAATGGCACTTCGATCTTCGGCAGGTTCCAGTGGCCGGGCGCCAGGCGGATCGGGCGATAGTTGGGGGTTTGCAACACCACCGGTTGGCCGGGCTGCACAAATGCGTGCAGCGCCATGTTGAAACCGGGCTCGACCCCCGGCAGGAACAGCAACTCATCCGGCTGTACGCGCCAGGCGTACTTGGCCCACAGGTCGGCGACGATCGCCTCGCGCACGCCATCGCAGGCCACGCTGTAGCCGAGGATCTGTTGACCGAGGCGCTGGTGCAGCGCCTGAAGCACAGCCGGTGGTGCGGCGATGTCCATGTCGGCAATCCACATCGGCAGAACGTCTTGCGGGTAACGACTCCACTTGGTGCTGCCGGTGCCGAGGCGGGAGTGGATCGTGTCGAAATCAAAGCTCATGGGTGGCTCGTATCAGGGAGGCGGGCGTAGAAATGGCGCTGATTCTAGCGCCATTAATTTTACGCGCCAGCGCTGATTGCCGCCCGGGCGCCCGCTTGCCGGTCAAATGCCTCGGCCAACTGCGTGTGGGCCTGTTCCAGGCTGCGCTGCACGGCGGCTGCGCCACGCACCATGGCCCCCAGATAGACGAAATCCACCGCGTGAATGCCCACGGTTCCAAGGATCGCCTGCAGGTAGGGCGTGAGGAAGTCGGGCTCGCGGTTTTTTCGCGAACTGCCGGAGCTGACCAGTACAAAGGTGCGCCGGTCCTTGAGCAAGCCGACTTTCTCAAACTGCGGATTCACCGTGAAACTGCGGTGGATGCGCACCACATGGTCGATCCAGCACTTGAGGGCCGCCGGCACCGTGAAATTGTGCACGGGGGTGCAGATGATCAACAGGTCACAGGCTTCCAGCTCGACAATCAGTTGCTCGGAGCGCTCGGTTGCCGGGCCGCTCAGGCCGCCGGGCGTGGTCAGGGCGTTGGCGTATTCCCGGGTCAGCGCCGGCAAGGCCTGGCCACCGTAGTCGCGTTCGACCACTTCGGCTTGCGGCGCCTGTTCGCGGAGCAGGGCGCGGGCCAGGCGGAAGGTCTGGGCGGCCTTGCCGTGGGGGCTGAAGCTCAGTAGCAGGGCGCGGGTCATTGGTCGAGGTCCTGTGAAAAGTGCATCCCCAGTGGCAGCAGGCCCTGGCGAAAATAGAAGCGTTGGGCCAGGGCCATGTGCATGCCGGTGTCCAGCACCAGGTAGCGATAGCCCAGGCGGCGGGTGTGCTGGCGTACCTCGTCCAGCAGGCGCGCACCCAGGCGTCGGCGTTGCAGGGAGGCGTCCACCACCAGGGTCATCGACGTAGATAAAGCGCCCATACAGCAGGTTTTCCGTCAGGCGATAACGGCCAGGCCCAGCACCTGGCCGTTTTCCCGGGGCGGCCAGCAGGCGGTAGCCGGTTTCGCGCTGGCGCTGGATCTGCTGGACGAAGGCGTGCGGGCCTTCGAGCTTTGGCCGCAGTTGTTGCATAACGGCAAAGCAGGCCAGGCAGTCGGCGTCGCTTTCGATGTGCACAAACTCAACAGAGTCATTCATGGTTGCCGTGCTCCATGTGCGCTTTTACGGCGGCAGGAACTTTGCGAAAGCTGATGGCGACGCGGTTCAGGGCGTTCATCAGGGCGATAGCCAGGGTCAGGTCGGCAATTTCCTTGTCATCGAAGAGGGCCTTGGCCTCGGCATAGTGTTCGTCCGGCACCTCGGTTTGTGCGACCTGGGTGACCGACTCGGCCCAAGCTAACGCGGCGCGTTCACGCGGGCTGAACAACGGCAACGCTTCGCGCCAGGCGGCCAGCAGCATCAGCTTTTCCAGGCTCACGCCCTGTTTGAGCAGGTCGCGCGAATGTGAGTCCAGGCAGTAGGCGCAGCCGTTGAGTTGCGAGACCCGCAGGTACACCAGGTCAATCAATTCCTTCTCCAGGCCGCAGCCGTGGATGTAGCTGTGCACCGAGCCAAGGGCCTTGTTAGCCGACGGGCGCCGCCAGGGCGTAGTCGAGACGGTGTTGCATGGGGTGCTCCTTGTTTCGTGAAGTGATGCCGTCAGTGTGGCGGCCGGGTCGCCGGCTCAATAGGGCCAAGAATGGACAAGCGGGTTGGGACAAGATCAGACTTCAGGGCTGATTCACTGTGAGCCGGATAACGATGTCGTCACTGCCCAAATACCAGGAGATCTACCGGCGCTTTCGCCAGGCCATCGACCAGGGCCAACTGCGCCCCGGTGAGCGGGTGCCGTCGGTGCGCAGCCTGGCCCAGGAACTGAAGGTGGCCCGGGGCACGGTGGAGACGGCCTACCAGTTGCTGGTGAGCGAAGGGTTCTTCCTGGCGCGGGGCCAGGCGGGAACAGTGGTGGCCGAGGCGTTGCCGCAGCGCTCGATCAAGTCGTTGCCGGTTGAACCCGAACCCGTGGCGCCGGCGTCGGCCCCGCGCCTGTTTGCAGTTGGGCTTGCCGGCGCTCGACAGCTTTCCGCGCAAGCTGTGGGCGCGGCTGGTCACCCGGCAAGTGCGCCGAGTCGATGTGAACAGCCTGGCCATGGGCGATGTGCGTGGCGCCCGCTCGCTGCGTGTGGCGATCGCGCAAATACCTGGCGCTGTACCGGGGCGTGGAATGTTCGCCGGAGCAGGTGTTCGTGTGTGCCGGTTACTCGGCGTGCCTCGCGCTGGTGTGTGATGCGCTGCAGATGGCCGGCCAGCCATGCTGGTTCGAAGACCCGGGCTACCTGCATGCGCGGCAACTGCTGCTGCACTTGGGGGTGCAGTTGGTCCCGGTGCCGGTGGACCACGACGGGCTTGATGTGGAGGAGGGCGTACGGCGTGCGCCCGGCGCCCGGCTGGCGATTGTCACCCCGGCCCACCAGAGCCCGCTGGGGGTGGCCCTCGGTACTGCGCGGCGCCATCGCTTGCTCGATTGGGCACAGGCCCACGGCGGCTGGGTGGTGGAAGACGACTACGACAGTGAGTTTCGCTACAAGGGCCAGCCCCTGGCCGCGCTCAAGAGCCAGGACATGGCCGACCGGGTGATCTACTCCGGCAGTTTCAGCAAGATGCTCTTCCCGGGGCTGCGCCTGGGTTATCTGGTGGTGCCTCGGGCGCTGCTCCCGGCCTTTGAGGCCAGCGCCGGCGTGCTGCAAAACCGCAGCGCCGAATTGTTGCAAGCCACCACGGCGGACTTTCTCGACCAGGGCCATTTCACCCGCCACCTGAAAAAAATGCGCCAGCTCTACACCGCGCGGCGCGGCTTTTCTGGTGGAGGCACTGGCCAGTCATTGCGGGGCGCTTTTGCAGGTGGATGAGCAGTCCGGCGGGATCAACCTGCTGGCGCGGCTGCGGGTGGACGTCTGCGATCAGGCCGTCGCTGCGGCCGCCGCACTTGCCGGGCTGGGGATACAGGCCGTGTCGGGCTGGAGTATCGAGCCCGGCGGTCAGCAAGGCCTGTTGATGGGCTTCACCAACCTGGCGACTCGCCAGCAAGCGGTGCAAGCGGCGCTGGTGTTGCGCGAGGTCATCGACGGCGCTTTATGAACACCGGTTGAACATCTTCATTCGCCACATCGGCCCCGAGCTTCTACCCTGAAGGCATAGCCCTCAGGACGCCAAGCGCTCATGTACAAAGACCTGAAGTTCCCGGTTCTGATCGTACACCGCGACATCAAGGCCGACACCGTTGCCGGCGACCGCGTCCGGGGCATCGCCCGGGAGCTTGAGCAGGAGGGCTTCAGTATCTTTTCGGCGGTGGACTACGCCGAGGGTCGCCTGGTGGCTTCGACCCATCACGGCCTGGCCTGCATGCTGATTGCCGCCGAGGGCGCCGGGGGAAAATACCCATCTGATGCAAAACATGGTGGAGCTGATCCGCCTGGCGCGGGTGCGGGCGCCAAACCTGCCGATCTTCGCCCTCGGTGAGCAGGTCACCCTGGAAAACGCCCCAGCCGATGCCATGAGCGAGCTGAACCAGTTGCGGGGCATTCTTTATCTGTTTGAAGACACCGTGCCGTTTCTTGCCCGGCAAGTGGCCCGTGCGGCCCGCGCCTACCTGGATGGCCTGTTGCCGCCATTCTTCAAGGCCCTGGTGCAGCACACGGCGGATTCCAATTATTCCTGGCACACCCCCGGTCACGGCGGCGGCGTGGCCTATCGCAAGAGCCCGGTGGGGCAGGCGTTTCATCAGTTCTTCGGGGAAAATACCCTGCGTTCGGACTTGTCGGTGTCGGTGCCGGAGCTCGGCTCGCTGCTGGACCACACCGGCCCGTTGGCCGAAGCCGAGGCGCGGGCGGCGCGCAACTTCGGCGCCGATCACACCTACTTCGTGATCAATGGCACTTCCACCGCCAACAAGATCGTCTGGCACTCGATGGTGGGCCGGGATGACCTGGTGCTGGTGGACCGCAACTGTCACAAGTCGGTGTTGCATTCGATCATCATGACCGGCGCCATCCCGCTGTACCTGTGCCCGGAGCGCAATGAACTGGGGATCATCGGGCCGATTCCCCTGAGCGAGTTCAGCCCCGAGTCGATCCGCGCCAAGATCGACGCCAGCCCGCTGACCCGAGGGCGACCGGCCAGGGTCAAGCTGGCGGTGGTCACCAATTCCACCTACGACGGCCTGTGCTACAACGCCGAGCTGATCAAGCAGCAACTGGGCAACAGCGTCGAGGTGCTGCACTTCGACGAAGCCTGGTACGCCTACGCGGCGTTTCATGAGTTCTTCGCCGGGCGCTACGGCATGGGCACCTCGCGCACGGCCGAGAGCCCGCTGGTGTTCACCACGCACTCCACCCACAAGCTGCTGGCGGCGTTCAGCCAGGCGTCGATGATCCATGTGCAGGATGGCGGCGTGCGCAAGCTGGACCGCGACCGCTTCAACGAAGCGTTCATGATGCATATTTCCACCTCGCCGCAGTACAGCATCATCGCCTCCCTGGATGTGGCGTCCGCAATGATGGAAGGGCCGGCGGGGCGCTCGTTGCTGCAGGAGATGTTTGACGAGGCCCTGAGCTTTCGTCGCGCCCTGGCCAACCTGCGCCAGCACATCGCCGCTGAAGACTGGTGGTTTTCCATCTGGCAGCCGCCGCTGGTGGCGGGCATTGACCGGGTGGTGACGGCGGACTGGCTGCTGCAACCCCAGGCCGACTGGCATGGCTTTGGCGATATCGCCGAAGACTACGTGCTGCTGGACCCGATAAAAAGTCACCCTGGTGATGCCTGGCCTGAACGCCGGCGGGGCATTAAGCGAGTGCGGAATTCCCGCTGCGGTGGTCAGTAAATTCCTCTGGGAACGTGGGCTGGTGGTGGAAAAGACCGGGCTGTATTCGTTCCTCGTGCTGTTTTCCATGGGCATCACCAAAGGCAAGTGGAGTACCCTGCTCACCGAACTGCTGGAATTCAAGCGCAGTTATGACGCCAACGTGAGCCTTGCTGTCTGTTTGCCATCGGTGTTTCAGCAGGGCCCGGCGCGGTATCAGGGATTGGGTTTAAAGGATCTGTGCGACCAGTTGCACAGCTGTTACCGCAGCAATGCCACGGCCAAGCACCTGAAGCGGATGTACACGGTACTGCCGGAAATCGCGATGAAACCGGCCGACGCCTACGACCTGTTGGTCAAGGGCGAAGTCGAGGCGGTGTCCATCGACGCTTTGCCAGGTCGGGTCGCAGCGGTCATGCTGGTGCCTTACCCGCCGGGCATTCCGTTGATCATGCCGGGTGAGCGCTTTACCGAATCGACTCGCTCGATCATTGATTACCTGGCGTTTGCCAGGACGTTCGATAGCAGTTTCCCCGGCTTTGTTGCCGATGTTCATGGACTGCAACACGAAGATGACGGCAGTGGTCGTTGTTACACCGTCGACTGCATCAAGGGTTAAGGATGTTTATGCAAGCTGTAATGAACCCGAAGTACCCGGGCCTCAGTGTCCGGGTGGCTGACGAAGGATTTGACGCCTACGTGTGGGGGAACGACTTCAGCTTTGAAGTCAACGCCTACGGCAAGCCGGAAATGGGCAAGCGCGTCGACCAGTGGGCGGTGGAGCGTATCGTGCCATACCGCAAATGCTACGGCATCGATCCCGAGGAATTCGCCAGCTTCCGTGACGCGGCCGACAGTGCGGTGTTCATGGCCTACCTCGATGACCGGCCCGTGGGGCATATCGTGGTCAGCACCAACTGGAACGGCTTTGCCCATGTGGATGAGCTGGCGGTGGTCTTGCCCGCGCGGCGCCACGGGGTGGCGAAGGCGTTGCTGGACGTGGCGCAGTTCTGGAGCCGCAAGAAGAACCTGCCGGGGATGATGCTGGAGACCCAGAACAACAACCTCGGTGCCTGCCGGCTGTATGAGCGCTGCGGGTATGTGATGGGCGGGAATCGACCACCTGCGCTATCGCGGGATTGATCCGCAGACGCGCGAAGTGGCGATTTTCTGGTATCGGTTGTTCAAGACAGAATTGGAAGCAGTCTGAGCTGCACCGATTAACTGTAGGAGCCGTCGAGCCCCAGCGAGGCCGCGATGGCGGTGTGTCAGGCAACGTCTTTATCGACTGTGCCGCCGCCTTCGCAGCCTCGCTAAAGCTCGACAGCTGCCACATTCGATTTGCGCAACTCAAGTACTTGCGACCGAACACACGACTCCCAGACTTCCCCCGACCCCCCTGTGGGAGCCGTCGAGCCCCAGCGAGGCCGCGATGGCGGTGTGTCAGGCAACCTCTTTATCGACTGTGCCGCCGCCTTCGCAGCCTCGCTAAAGCTCGACAGCTCCCACATTCGATTTGCGCAAGCCGAGTGCTTGCGACCGAGCACACAACTCCCAGACTTCCCCCGATCCCCTGTGGGAGCCGTCGAGCCCCAGCGAGGCCGCGATAGCGGTAGATCAGGCAACCTCTTTATCGACTGTGCCGCCGTCTTCGCAGCCTCGCTAAAGCTCGACAGCTCCTACATTCGATTTGCGCAACCCAAGTGCTTGCGACCGAACACACAACTCCCAGACTTCCCCCGACCCCCTGTGAGAGCCGTCGAGCCCCAGCGAGGCCGCGATGGCGGTGTGTCAGGCAACTTCTTTATCGACTGTGCCGCCGCCTTCGCAGTCTCGCCAAAGCCCGACAACTCCCACATTCACGGCAATGTGCTTGTTAGCAGGTTTTCAGCCTTCTCGGTGACAATCTCCAGCAGCGCATTCAAGGCGGGCGATGGCTCGCTACCCTTCAGGGTCAACGCATACAAGGTCACCATAATCGGCGGTGACAATGGGCACGCATCCAGCCCGGCTTCCCGTGCGCCGCTGGCGGTGAACGGGTCGACAATCGCCAGGCCTTCCCCGGCTTCTACCATGCTGCGCATCATCTGGTACGTCTGCACCCGCGTTTGCACCACCGGCAGCGGGCGCAGGGCTTGCAGCTTGCTGTCCAGCAGGCGGCTCAGCGGGTCCTGGCCTTCAAGCCCGATCATCGACTGCCCGGCCAGTTCCTGTAGCGCAATGTACTTCTGCCGAGGCTTCAGCCAGCCATGGGGCGCGAGCAATTGCAGCTTGCCGTGGGCCAGCGGTTGGCTGTGGATTTGCGGGTGTTCCGGGTCGTGCAGGCTCAGGCCGAGGTCGGCTTCGTGCAGCAGCAGGCTTTTGACGATGTCCCGGGTGGAATGGCTGGAGAGGTTGCACGGTGTGTCTTGAAAGCGTCGGCGCAGCACGGCGATCGCCTGGGGCAGCAGCTGATTGGCCAGCGGCGGGGTGCACAGTGCGCGCAAGGGCGGGGCATGGTGGTGCTTCAGGCTGCTGGCCAGGCGTTGCACCGGCTCAAGGGCTGCATAGAGGTGGGCGATTTCGGCCTGCAGCTCAAGGGTTTCCCGGGTGGCCTGCAAGCGTCCGCGCACACTGGCGAACAGCATGAAGCCCAACTGCAGCTCGGCATCCTTGAGGGTTGCGTCCAACATCGGCCACGGGCAGTTGCAACCATTCGGCGGCGGTGCCGAGGTGTCCGGTCTGTAAAATCGCTTGAATGACTTCGATATGACGTAAACGCATGGCCGGAGTCTATGTTCAGCGCGACGTGGATTCAATGGCTCAGGCCCGGGCGTGGAAAAAAGACCCGCCACGGCAGCGCCCCAACTAGACTTGCACGATCAAGTCCCTTGGCGCCTGCAACCAGCAGGTCATACAAAGGGCGTATCAACCAGAGGATCCACGGGGGAGCCTTATCGATGCTCGGTAAAACAGACACGCGCGGGTTTTCGTTGTGGGACCTGCTGGTGGTGGTGCTGGTGGTGGGCGTGTTGGCGATTGCGGTGGGGCCGCGGATCTTCGGCGATGTGACCCAATCGGAAATCGCCACGGCCAAGGTCCAGTTGAAAGAGCTGGGCAAGGCGGTCGAGCAGTTTTCATCAGGATGTAGGGCGTTATCCTACCGACGAGGAGGGTCTGGCGGTGTTTGACGGTTCAGCCAGCGGGAGAAGGGAAGTGGCGGGGACCCTATCTCAAGGATCAGGACATGCTGACGGACCCTTGGGGCGTGGCCTATCAGTACCACTATCCTCCCAGCCAGGCCAAAACCAACTTTGATCTGTTCTCGTTCGGCAAGGACCGGACACTGGGAGGCGTCGGCGATAATGTTGATATCGCCTATGGGGAATAACGTTTTATGAAGCGTGGATCGTGGCGGATTCGCGGGTGATGATAGTGCCCGACTGAATCAGCCTGAACTCATCGCCATCCAGTTTTTCTACGCGGTCGCCAATGGCCAGCTTGTAGGTGGTGGTGGGCGCCGAGCCAGCCAGGCCGTCGAGGGGCGGGTTGGATTCCTGGAACTCATGCACCGAATAAACGCGACCTTCCGCGTCTCTGGCATGGAACTGTCCGACAAGTACTGCTGCCATCTGTTTAGAACCTCTGGAGATAAACACTCGATTTGCGGTTCTGTAGACCGTAGGAGAGCGGGGTAGTTTACCTATTGAAAAAAAATACTATTCGTTGACTTTTTCAGACATTACTTACAAATCCATCTGCGGTGTAAACGTCCCTGGGGATTGCAAAAACGCGCTGGTGATAGCGTCGCGCAGGCTCTATAACTACAAACTCCTTAAGTCAGAAATCGGGAAACCCCAATGAGCAAGGTCTACACGATTGCCGTACTGGTCGGCAGCTTGAGAAAAGAGTCGATCAACCGCAAGGTCGCCCTAGCACTGGCCGAGTTGGCGCCCGCCAACCTCAAGTTGAACATTGTCGAAATTGGCGATTTGCCGCTCTACAACGAGGACATCGACGGTGCTGCACCGCCGGCAGCCTACAGTACTTTCCGTCAACACGTGCGTTCATCCGACGCGGTGCTGTTTGTGACCCCCGAATACAACCGCTCCGTGCCGGGTGTATTGAAGAATGCGATTGACGTCGGTTCACGTCCTTATGGCCAAAGTGTCTTCAGCGGCAAGCCGGGTGCGGTGATCAGTGTGTCCCCCGGCGCCATCGGCGGTTTTGGGGCCAATCACCATTTGCGCCAGTCGCTGGTGTTCCTCGATGTGCCGTGCATGCAGCAGCCGGAAGCCTACCTGGGCGGTGCGGGCAGCGTGTTCGATGAGTCGGGCAAGGTCTCGGAAAAGACCAAGCCGTTTTTGCAGGCGTTTATTGATGCCTACGGCAAGTGGGTGGAAAAGCAAAGCGCATAAGTAACCTGTAGGAGCGAGCTTGCTCGCGAAGATCGTTAACGATGACGCGGGCTAGTTGAAAGCTCGCGTCGCCTGGACGTTCTTCGCGAGCAAGCTCGCTCCTACAGTGGCGGGACTTATCTGAGCCAGTTGGTTTTCGCCAACTCGATCACCTCATCACCGCGCCCACTCATCACCGCCTTGAGCATGTACAGGCTGAAGCCCTTGGCCTGCTCCAGCTTGATGCTCGGCGGCATCACCAGTTCCTGGGTGGCGGTGACCACGTCCACCAGCACCGGGCCGTCGTGGGCCAGTGCGCGGCGCAGGGCCGGTTCCAGGTCTTCGGACTGCTCTACTCGAATACCGAGGATGCCCATGGCGTTGGACATGGCGGCAAAGTCCGGGTTTTTCAGCTCGGTGCCGGTATCCAGGTAGCCTGCTGCTTTCATCTCCATGGCGACGAAGCCCAAAGAAGAGTTGTTGAACACCACCAGTTTCACCGGCAGGTTCAACTGCGCCAGGCTGATGAAGTCCCCCATCAGCATGGTAAAGCCACCGTCGCCAGACATCGAAATCACCTGGCGCCCGGGAAACGCGGCTTGCGCACCGATGGCCTGGGGCATGGCGTTGGCCATCGAGCCATGGTTGAACGAGCCGATCAACCGGCGCTTGCCGTTCATTTTCAAGTAACGCGCCGCCCAGACTGTCGGCGAGCCAACGTCGGCGGTGAAGATTGCGTCGTCGTCCGCCAGTTCGCTGAGCAGGCGCGCAACGTATTGCGGGTGAATTGGCCGGCCGGCCTTTGACGGTTCCGCCAGGTCATCCAACCCTTGGCGGGCTTTTTCATAATGCTTGAGCGAGGTTTCGAGGAAGCTGCGGTCCGTCTTGCGGGTCAGGCGCGGCAGCAGCGCCTGGATGGTCTCGCTGACGTCAGCTGCAATGCCCAGGTCCAGCGTGGCACGTCGGCCCAGTGCCTGTGGGTTGCGGTCGACCTGGATAATTTTTGCGTCGGTCGGGTAGAACTGGCGATACGGGAAGTCGGTGCCGAGCATGATCAGCGTGTCGCAGTTGAGCATTGGCGTGGTAGCCGGAGCTGAAGCCGATCAGGCCGGTCATGCCGACGTCGAACGGGTTGTCCCACTCCACATGTTCCTTGCCGCGCAGGGCATGCACCACGGGCGCGCCGAGGGCGTCGGCCAGGGCCACCACCTCATCGTGGGCGCCGGCACAGCCGCTGCCACACAGCAGGGTGACTTTGCCGCTGTGTTCGAGGATGTCGGTGAGGCGTTGCAGGTCCTGTTCCGCCGGCAACGTGCGCGGTGCCAGCAGGGCCGGCCACGGTTTGAATTTATCTTCTACTTCCAACAGTGACACATCCCCTGGAATCACCACCACCGCTACGCCGCGATTGAGGATCGCCGAGCGCATGGCACGGTGCAGCACGTGAGGCATCTGCTCGGGTTTGGTCACCAGCTCGATAAAGTGGCTGCACTCCTTGAACAGCTCCTGGGGATGGGTCTCCTGGAAAGTAGTTCAGGCCGATCTCGGAGGAGGGGATCTGCGCCGCGATGGCCAGCACCGGCACGTGGTTTGCGATGGCAATCGAACAGGCCATTGATCAAGTGCAGGTTGCCGGGGCCGCAGCTGCCGGCGCATACGGTCAGCTCGCCGGTGGCGGCGGCTTCGGCACCGGCGGCAAACGCGGCCACTTCTTCGTGGCGCACATGCATCCACTCGATGCTGTCCATGGTGCGCAGGGAGTCGGTCAGGCCGTTGAGGCTGTCGCCGGTCAGGCCCCAGATGCGCTTGATGCCCGCCTGTTCAAGGTGGTGGTCGCCAAGCTGGGCCAGGGATTTTTCGCCATGAAGAACTCCAATCGTCAGTGAGGGTAAAAAGCTGCTGATCAGTTAAGGACAGTTCCCATGGCGCTGAATGCTCCCCGCTCAATGTGAAGAATTGGTCATCGCAGCGCGATATTGCCGAGTGCGGCGGGCGATAAACAGTTGGTCTTTTATCAAACGCCAGCAGCGGCGTCACCCCGGGTTTCGGCTGGCGGCCACGGCTCAGGCGGCGAAGCTGATAGCGCACCACTGCCATGCTCGCCAGGCTGGCCAGGGGTTTGCGCTTCCAGCGGATCGGCGGCAGTTGCGGGTTGAGATCGCGGCCGGCCCGCCATTGCTTGATCAGGTGCGGCTCCAGGGTCAGGGCAGTGGCGATCCCGGCCATGGGGATGCCGCTGTCCAGGACTTGCTGCACGATCGGCAAAGCGCCGGAATGCCGCCGGTGACCATCACCGGCATGTTTGGCGACTTTCGCCAAGTCGCTGGCCATCTCGATGAAATAGGCTTCGCGGGCCAGGGTGCGTCCGTCGCGAGCCTCGCCTTGCATGGCCGGGGCTTCGTAGCTGCCGCCGGACAGTTCCAGCAGGTCGATGGCCAGCGGGTTGAGCAGCTCGACCACGGCGTGGGCGTCGGCGGCGTCAAAGCCACCGCGCTGGAAGTCGGCGGAATTGAGTTTCACCGCCACGCAGAAATCCGCGCTCACTCGGCGGCGCGCACGGCTTTGATCACTTCCAGCAACAGCCGCGCACGGTTTTCAACGCTGCCGCCCCAGCGGGTCTGTGGCGCTGGTTGCTCAAGGGCGAGAGAAACTGGCTGAGCAGGTAGCCGTGGGCCGCATGGATCTGCGTACCGCTGAAACCGGCTTTTTCGGCGAGACGCCGCGCTGGTGGCGAAGCGCGAGATGACGTCCTGGATATCGTCCTCGGTCATGGCCTTGGGTTTGGGCGAACATCTTCGAAAAGCCGCCGAGATCGAGGGCCACCGCCGAAGGTGCCAGGGCCTGCTGGCCGAGGTTGGCCATGGTCTGACGGCCCGGGTGGTTGAGCTGCACCCAGAAGTGCGCGCCCTTGGCCCGGCCAATCGCGGCCCATTGGCGAAACTTGTCCAGGTGACGTTCGTCTTCCAGCAACCACGCCGCCGGGGCCGGTCATGGCACGTCGATCAATCAATCACGTTGCCGGTCAGGATCAGGCCGGGCTCGCCGTCGGCCCAGGCTTGATACAAGCGCATCAGGGCCTCGGAAGGCGCCTGGTTCGCATCCGCCATGTTCTCTTCCATCGCCGCCTTCTTGGCGATGCGGTTACTGATGAGCTGGCCGTTGGGCAATTGCAACGCTTCAAAGGGCGACATGCTTGACTCCTCACATTGGGAGCGCTCAGGCTAAGCTTAAAGGTCACTTTAAGGTCAATGGGGGTGGCGATGAATATTGGTGAACTGGCGGGACGCAGCGGCTTGGCAGCCTCGAAGATTTCGTTTTTACGAAGCCCAGGGGCTGATCCAGGTCGAGCGACAAGGTAATGGCTATCGCCGTTATCCCATGCAGACGTTGCAGACGCTGCAATTGATCCAGGGCGCTCAGCGCGCCGGTTTCAGCTTGCAGGAGTTGAAGGCGCTGATGCCCGACGATTCGCCGAGCGAGGCGAAACGCGCCGATATCGTCTTGAGGCTTGAGCGCAGGATTGCGCAGATAGAAGAGCTTCAAGCCCGAATGGACCAGAGCAAGGCAGAGGGTTACGCGGCGGTGATCGCCACGATCCAGGCACACCCGGAAGGCACGCCGTGCACCCAGGCGCAGGACAAGGTCTGGGCCTCAATCGAGGCGCATAAAAAAACGCCGCGCATCTGACGATACGCGGCGTTTCGTTTACAGCAACAAAACCTTAGGCTTGAACCACAGGGATGTTGGCGCTTTGCAGCAATTTCACGGAACTCGGCGATCTGGTCAAAACTCAGGTAGCGATACACGTCGCTGGCCATGGTGTTGATCTTCGCGGCGTATTCCATGTACTCCTCGACGGTCGGCAGGCGACCCAGGATGGAAGCCACCGACGCCAGCTCGGCCGAAGCCAGGTAGACGTTTGCGCCGTCACCCAGACGGTTCGGGAAGTTACGGGTCGACGTCGATACAACTGTCGAGTTCGGCTCTACACGTGCCTGGTTACCCATGCACAGCGAGCAGCCCGGCATTTCCATGCGCGCGCCAGCCTTGCCGTAGATGCCGTAGTAGCCTTCTTCGGTCAGTTGGTGAGCGTCCATCTTGGTCGGCGGCGACAGCCACAGACGGGTTGGCAGCTGACCCTTGACCTGATCCAGCAGTTTACCGGCAGCGCGGAAGTGACCGATGTTGGTCATGCACGAACCGATGAAACACTTCGTCGATCTTCTCGCCAGCAACGCTGGACAGCAGACGGGGCGTCGTCCGGATCGTTTGGCGCGCAGAGGCACAGGCTCCTTGATGTCGCCAGGTCGATTTCTCGATGATTTCAGCGTATTCGGCGTCAGCATCGGCAACCATCAGCTCAGGGTTGGCAACCCAGGCTTCCATCGCTTGGGCACAGACGTTCCAGGGTGCGCGCATCGCCGTAGCCTTCACCGATCATCCAGCGCAGCAGGGTGATGTTGGAGTTCAGGTACTCGGTGATGGATTCTTTCGACAGCTTGATGGTGCAACCGGCAGCGACGTTCAGCCCGAGGCGTCGGACAGCTCGAAGGCTTTTGTTCGATGCTCAGGTTGTCCAGCCTTCGATTTCCAGGATGCGGCCGGAGAAGGCGTTCTTCTTGCTTTCTTCTCTACGGTCAGCAGGCCAGCCTGGATCGCGTAGTAAGGAATGGCGTGAACCAGGTCACGCAGGGTGATACCAGGTTGCATTTTCACCCTTTGAAACGCACCAGGATCGATTCCGGCATGTCCAGCGGCATGACGCGGTGGCGGGCGGCGAACGCTACCAGGCCGGAACCGGCCGGGAACGAAATGTGCCCATCGGGAAACGGGTGTGTGGGAGTCACCATCCGGTACGCCGACGGTGTCCGGCAAGCAGCATGCGGTTCAGCCAGCTGTGGATGATGCCGGTCGCCCGGACGCAGCGATACGCCGCCACGGGTCATGATGAAGTCAGGCAGGTGTGTGGTGGGTGGTCACGTCACGTCGATCGGCTTTGGATAGGCCCGCGGTGGTGGCAGAACGACTGCATTACCAGATCGGTGGAGAAGCCCAGGCACGCCAGGTCTTTCAGTTTCGTCACGGGTCATGGGACCGGTGGTGTCCTGGGAGCCGACGGTGGTCATCTTCGGTTCGCAGTAGGTGCCTGGACGAAACGCCAGCCACGCCGCAGGCCCTTGCCGGACCATTTTCTGGCGCCAGGGTATAGCCCTTGTCGCTTTTCAGCCGGGGCTTCCGGCAGCTTGAACAGGGTCGAAGGTGGCAGACCCAGCTCGGCACGTGCCTTTTCGGTCAGGCCACGGCCGGTGATCAGCGGGATACGACCGCCGGCACGGACTTCGTCCAACAGGACCGGAGTCTTCATTTCGAAGGTGGTCAGGACTTCATCGGCTGTTGTGTGCTTGGTGACTTTTGCCAGCATGCGGGTACAGGGTCGATCACGTCGCCCATGTTCATGTTGGTAACGTCGAACTCGATTGGCAGTGCGCCGGCATCTTCCATGGTGTTTGTAGAAGATTGGAGCGATCTTGCTGCCCGAAGCAGAAGCGCCGCAGCGCGCTTGTTCGGCACGTAAGGCACGTCGTCGCCGAAAGAACCACAGTACCGAGTTGGTGGCCGATTTACGCGACGAACCGGTACCGACCACGTCACCGACGTAGGCGATCGGGAAGCCCTGGCTGCGCATTT
>RCNN01000330.1:0-19073 GCA_003667245.1 Heterostelium multicystogenum
AAAAATTATTGAAAAATATATAATTAATTAAATAATTTAAATTTAAATTTTTTGAATTCTCATTTTTTAAAGTTGTGTGTGGTGGTTTATTATCTGGCTAGAGTTGCAAGACTGAACGTAACACTTTTACCTTCGTGCATCAAATGGAATGCTTCGTTGATCTCGCTCAGTGGCAAAGAAAAAGGTGACGAATTCATCGACTTTAATCTTACCATCCATATACTATTGATATTACATTTTTTTTTTGTTTAAAAAAGAAAAAATATATTAGTTTAATTTGTTCACAATGAGTTGCTAAACTATCAAGTTGATTTACCTTGTCGACGATAACCTGGAAGTTCTGTTCTTCCTTTGACACCACCAAATGCAGATCCCTTTCCATACACGACCAGTAACCAGTTGGAATGGTCTTGTTGAGATTTCAGTACCTGCTGGTGCTACACCAATGATTGTGCTTACACCCCAACCTTTGTGACAGCACTCCAAAGCTGCAGCCATTACTTTACATTTCCGATACACTCGAATGAGTATCTACACCTCCATCTGTAATGTCAACCAATACTTGTTCAATTGGCTTTTCAAAAATCTGTTGGACAAAGGCATTCGGTTGCTCCAAAAAGTTTAGCTATATTAAATATACGGTCAATAAATGTACAAGTTTATACTTTAGACGATCAACTTTCCTCTCTCTCTCTAAAACTATACTCCTAAAAAACACTCCTCCTTCTATTTGACCAAATCTAACCTTTTTTCAAATTTATCCTTGTTGATATCTATAGCAATGATTCTCTTTGCTTTTTGCTCAGCACACCCATGAGCAGCAAGTCCAACAGCACCCAAACCAAAAGACAGCAACAATTGAACCTTCTTCAACCTTGGCAGTATTTATAACAGCACCCATATCCCTTATTGAACATTGAATGTTAGTAGTAGTGTTTGTGCTTCTCTGAAAAACAAAAAGATAAATTACAGTTGTAATACCACAACCCAATAGACAGACTTTATCTAGTGGGGCATCTTTTCTAACTTTGGCAACAGAGATCTCAGCAACAACAGTGTATTCAGAGAAGGTAGAACAACCCCATAAAATGATAGACAGTTTGACACGACATCTAAAACGAGAGGTACCGTCTGGCATCAAACCTTTACCTTGAGTGACACGGATGATTGAAACAGAGGTTGGTCTTTCCAGACATACAGAACTTGCATTTACGACATTCTGGGATGTAGAGTGGGATAACATGATCACCAACAGCAACAGATGTAACACCCTCACCTACAGACTCTACAATTCCACCACCTTCATGACCCGAGAATCGATGGGAATACACCTTCAGAGTCATGTCCACCTTGAGTGTATGCATCGGTATGGCACACACCAGTTGATAGAATCTTAATTAAAACCTCACCTGCCTTTGGTGGATCAACTTCGATTTCTTCAATTACAAAGTCTTTTTTTGCTTCCCAGCAACAGCAGCCTTACACTTGATGACTTGACCTACAGTAGACATTAATATATAAAGTTATAGAATTCAAAAAAGAAAACAAAAATGAATTCAAAACTAAATTATAATAGGTCATTTGAACAGTTGTTGTTGTATGAATGAAAATAAAAAAAATAAAAATTATGAGATTTTATAATATCTTGATTGATATTATAATATCATTATTGATTGTAAGCTCAAGATCATATTTTCTTATATATATACATTATTATATGCAAATACAAATCTGTTCAGTTTTTTTTTTTTTTTAAATTTTGTTTTGTTTTGATTTTTTTTTGTTTTTTGGATACAACTGATACATTCAGATGACACACATCAAAATCATCTTTAGTTTTTTATTTTTATACCTTTAGATAATAAGATGAATTCGTTTTTGGGATGACGATGGCGAGGATACAGAGAATGAAGAAACATTCAAAACTGTAATAAAACAACTAATTTTATTAATGATGATGATGAAGATGATGGTGCTTGGAATTCCCCAACCAACGCTGAGTTGACCGGTAGCTGGGGTGAGGATCCATTCAAAGATAGATATGCAAACAATCACAATAGTAGCAATACTAATATCACTGCTGCTAAACAAAGAACCAACAAAGATTCAAAGAATAAACAAACCAATAATAAGTCACAATCAATATGAATTGAATATATTATAACCAAAAAATAGAAGAAAACAATGATAAAACAATTAGAGACACATTTAAATAAATCATGATGATTCATCACTCAATAGTAACCAACAAATCAAATAGAACCACAACAAAAATCAAATATTTAATGATGAAACTCAATATCCAAGTCTATCTACAAAGAATCAGAAAAACAAAGAAAATCACAGTCTTCATCATCATCCATTGTTGAAGAAAATATTAATAATGATGAAAAGTAGTGAGCAGTTGGATAAACCACAAACAGCAGTCATCACAACTATGGAGTCAATTGCTTCTGGAGAGAAAAGATGATTTTGATTATAATCGACCAAGAAAAAGAGAAAGAAAAGAAAAAGCAAGAGCAAAGCTTAGCCTCTGAGAAAGTTGATCCTATTGAGACAACTCGTTCAGCACCCTTGACCATCAAGACTCACAAGTCAGTTCAAACCTATCAACCGCTTACCAGGCAAGATTATCAAGTCTAAATCAGCACCAGTTACAGTTGCAGTGGTAACCAGCAAAGAGAAAAGTGAAAGAAGAAAGAGAAACCTGTCAAGCCAGCTCCCACAACCAATAGTCAACAAGTTAAAATTAAAAATCCTCTCTCAACAATCTAATAAGCAATCTCCTGCAGATACAACAACTCAAAACAATACCCTTCCACAAAAACAGATATAAAACAATCAACTAAACTAAGCTATCAACCCTTCTCCTATTCCAATTCAACTGCTTCCAAAAAATCATCAAGCAAACCAGTGATACAACTACACCAAAAGAGTTAAACAATTAATCAGCAACCAGCAAAAAGACATCAAACCACCTGTTGAGATTAAGCAATCAACAACCAGCAAAAAGAAGAAACCAAAGGCTAAAGAAACCCAAACTTTAACAGAGGAGGCATCGCAATGGAATAGAACCGTCATATCATTGTTTATTATTGCATTTGCATTTGTGATAGGTATTAAATTGCCTGAGATAATGATCTATATTGGTAGTATAACAAATCCATAAATAGATTTGCAATGATCATGATTTTAATATCCAAATATATATTTTATTGGAGTTGTTATAAATAATTTAATAAGTTCATCAGACACTGCTGATGGGGTTAAAAACACCCAGTTCTGTAAATAGTAAAGTGATGTATGATGGTGGAGTGTAATCAAGAGATGGTGAGTCGATGGTGAGTAGCTCTGGTTTTGTACATTTGCAACATTGTTTGCAAACATTAAATGTGTCGTGTCTTTTCTCAGACTTTCGATGTCAGACTTGATCCAATGGGTATGATCTAGTGAATTTAAAACTTTCAGCAAGCAACATAGAATGGTTTTTTGAACAGCCTTTGCTACAATACTAAATTTGATAGGGTACCAATCTTGTTTACAATACCACCGTTCTCTACAATTGCCTCGGCACCACAGAGTACATAGTCTACTTTATCAATGATTCTCGATACTCCACCATCCATAATTAACTTTACTGGTATCTTTGCTTCTTGTAATTTTTTCTGCCAGCTTATAACTGAAAAGTAAGGTATCGATTAAATAAATGGCAAATTTCTATGATATGATCGGAGAAGTACCACATACCCAGATGAGTCGGGTCTAGATTCGGTGACAATTACATTGAATCTCTTTCCTTGTGAAGATGCATATAGGAGAACAGAGAGCACGACACGAGAATAACCGTGTACCAATATAGTGATATCATCACGAATGAATCTGTTTGATAGATTAGAAATCTTGGTTCTACTCTTTTTATGATTTATCTGAAAGTTGCTCTCCTCTTTTAATTAATGTTGATTTGCATTGTTCGAAATTCTAAACAATAATTAGTTGGGACAATTACTCGAGAAATATTCAGGTACTTACTGGAAAGTCTAATGAAGTTCTAGTTACAAATCTAATAAATAATTCACAAACCGAGGGACAATGAAATGCGATGTGTTCAAAATCACATTGCTTGAGATGTGAAAGTAGCATATTGCAGCTCTTTTTGCAAACCCATAATAGTGAATGCTTGACTCTTATTGATGACTTCAGTAAGCACTTTGATTGCTGGTATTGCTATGGCAGTGTCTGTCTCTTTCTTTATCTCTTGTGAAAACATATCAACAACTAAATCAATGAACAGAATATTAAACCAATACGTCCTACTCAAAGCGGATGCTAAATACATACCCCAACTAAAAAGCTTGGGTTTAGTTCTAAAGATTGACTATTAGTAATTCATATTTATTTGTTGTCAATATATATTTTAGATGATGTACTGCAACTTTGTTATTTATCTTTATTTTGTACATCAAACAAGGGAAAAAAAATGAAAAAAACTTAGTTTTGGAAAACAGAAAAAAAATTAAGAAAATTGTAATTAATGATTCAAATTTAAATTACATGGTGTTTATGCAATTTGTAATAAGTTGTTTATTATATAACTAACTCAGACACTCAGAAAGCAACAAGCTACTATCTAAGATTTGATTGATATTGATAGAGAAATAGAAATTTAATATTGCAAGTGGATCACTTATTTGAGTTCTATTCATCAAAAAAAAAAAAAAACAACACAAAAAACAATCCATCAAAGTGAATGTGAAAAAAAACCTGTGAAATTAATGAAAAATCTAAATTGTCAATTGTTTTTTTAATTTTTTTTTTCAGTTCCATCTTACTTTTTTGGTGATTATAAATGAAAGAACAAAAATCCAAATTGAATCATTCAATCATACACTCACTCAATCACTCACTTACTTATTCAATCCAAATACATTTCATTAATTTATTTATATTTTTATTGTAATATTACATCACATTGATATCATTATGGCAACACAGGAGCAATTGGACCAATTGATTGAGGTCGCTACTAATGCAAAAAAGAGAGCTTACTGCAAATATTCAAACTTTAGAGTTGGTGCTGCTTTGCTTTGCGATGACGGTACTATTATCTCTGGATGTAATGTAGAGAATGGAAGTTATGGTTTGACTATCTGTGCTGAGAGAACAGCATATACCAAAGCCATCTCTGAAGGACACACCAAAATTCAAAACCATTGTAGTTACAACGTAAATTATCATAGATATTATTATATTCATCTAAAAATTGCATTCATTATTTTTACATTTCTTTGTTCAGTGATGTTGAGGATAGATTTATTACACCCTGTGGTGCTTGTAGACAATTTGGAATTGAATTTGGACACTTTGATGTTTATTGTGTAAAGCCAGACAAGTCATTTTTCAAATCTACAACAACCGATCTCTTGCCAGGTTCATTTACTCCAGATGATTTAGATGCGCCAAGAGCATCCAATTAAATCTAATAAAACACAGTGATAATGTAAATTTGGAAACATTTCTAAACTTTTGTTTTTATATAAGATTTCTTGCATATAGGTCTTGCTTATTGGTATCTTTGAAATAGGATAGCTGTTCTTTGAAATTCTTTTTAAGAAAACGTTTATCGAATGGACTTTGAAGTTGAGGAGATAGAATATTGTAGATTGGATGCAAAACAATCGCATCTAGCGCAGAATAGTCGATCATCAATTTAGAAAGTGGGCGTTGTCCCCATATTTCGAAAGAATTATCCTTGAATTGTTGTCTCGCATCATACTTGATATCAACAGCTCTCTGTGAGATTTGCTTTGGTGTATATAGATGTATCAGCTCTTGTAGTCCGTAACGTCGAATTGGAATGTTTCCTTCTCTCTTTTTCTGTAGCAATGCATGTGCAATCTGGATATCATAGACATGAGTGAGAGAAACTTGGTGACGATGATAGAGAATCTCACTGTCCCTTCGACAATCGTGTACAATCTTTAGTATTGTACTAGATTCCAAAATCTGTCGTAGACCACGATCGAAAACTAGTTGCCCAAGCTTTAGAACATCGAACAGAAATACTTTTCCACTCATAAGACCAATTTGAATGATTGATATCTCTCCTTTTCTTTCCCATTTCCAGACCTTCCACATCCAACGATATAACATATTCACGGTTGATAATTGTAAAGCATCTCGCTAGCTGTAACTCTGAATCTATCCAGAATACACCATCGAAAGAACATTGATCCTCATTGAGCTGGCGCACATGTTTATTCGATGGATTGTTTATATCTGAGATATCTTCTTTAAACTTTGAAATAGTTTCCACACTACCTAGCTTACCTGTTTTTATTTCGCCGAGAGCATTTTTTAAATTCTGAAAAAACAACATTCGTTAGTCTATGACTATTGTACAAAGAGAGAGAGGAGATAATATTTACAGAACCAGGTAATGATGTTAGTTTTTTTAATTAAAATATCATTCTTTGAAGACTTGTGCCTATTGTTTTCGCTATTGCTGGAATATCTCTTATGTTCTAAGCAAAGTGTATGACTAAGAAATAGCTTATTATTGTTAAAGTTATTTTATAATTGTTTTTGATAGTCTTATCATTGTCGTTTTCTTGATATCAAACAAATGATTAGTTTTTGTTTTTTTTTTGCTCAGTTTTTATGATTCTTTAAGTCTTTCAGATGCATTTATTATTAATTATTCATCAGAATAAGTTTCATAGAAGTATGTACAGTGGTATTTGAACATAAAACAAAAGTATTAAAGCTGTTTAGATCTATTCTAAGGGTAAGTTTAGTTATTTTGGTACGCTCGATTAATTTAAGTATACTAATTAGCACAACAACAACAACAACAACAACAACAACAGGAGCGACTAAAGATGCCCACAGAAAATAGACGACAATTTGTATTACATAAAGCAAGACAAGACTTTAGAGATGCAAAAAATGAAACTGATCCAAAGAAAATTAGAAGTTTATTAATGTATGATTGATTTGAACTCAACCTAGTGACCGACATATTACTAACACAGCTCTGAATTAAGAATTGGCAATACACACTTAGACACTGTCATAATTCAATCAAAGCATTTATCTACTATTTTAGAATACGAACCAACACCCATAGAAATAGCACACCATGAAAAATCATCTAATTCAAATCAACCATTACTATCACCCAATGATCAGAAAACACTTTTAATCAATAATCAATATATAGAGCAGGAGAGAATGAGAGAACAGGCTGAAAAACTTAGGATTCAAAATGAAAACAACGAGGATAATATTAAATAATATTAAATATTTTTATGTGCTTTTAAAAGACATTGAACAATCATTTTAATAGCACCACTAAAGTTAATTATTAAAATATTTTAATAAATGTATAAAATAATGTGATCAAGAAGTTATGTATGAGCAGATTAATTATTTTGTATGTTCAATAATGCCCTGTTGTTCTATAAAGTTAAATAAAAGTAAAAGATTTATTACAAATGGATTTATTGGATTTGATAGTAGTTATCCTATTGGTTTGAATCCAGAGGTACTTTCACCTAATGAATTCAAAGAAATCATCCAGTTTATAAATACCCAGACCAATATGAAACAAGAGAATGCTTATTTTTATTCTAATTTGTTTATAATGTTTCTATGGTTAGTAGTATTGTTAATATCTGTAATTTATGAAAAGATCAATGTATTCTTTATTGGTTTTTTCTTCTTCATATTGTCAATCATTTTATTAATGATTATTTCCACCGAGTTTGTGATTCAGTTCAATTCTCGATTAAAGAGTGCACTCCAGATAATCAATAAAAAACTAGAATCTAGAAGAATTGTCATTTTTTATTCGTGAACAACCATACATCAAAGGCAATGACAAGAAAATCAAAGTTAAATTCTATGTATGTATTCAACATTATCAGTTCTAGTTGAATTCTTCTAATGATTGTCGTTGGAAAAGCTTGAAATGTTTTTCCCAGAAGATAGACATCATATAGTTCAACCAAAAATAGAAGTTACTTTGATACAAATGCCAATAGATCATTCCAAAGATAATATAAAAGAGGTAGTTGATAATGATGTAATAAATTATGTAGGTCAAAGTCTTAATATGTTAAGTAACGTTTGACATTGTTTGGAATCAAAAGTAATTTAATTATTTTTATTAATTAGGTATTATAGTATTGAATGTTAGATTTATCGGGTTTCTTTTATTATTGCGAAGTGTGTGTGGTTTTAATACATATTTACAAATATATGTTTTTAATTAAGATAAAAGAAATTTCAACACAACTTGTAGATTTTCTTTTTTTTTATATATTTCAATGACAACAAATGGATATCTACAATTATCTAAAAGGATAATACTACAGATTGATCTATTTTTAATCAGATCTATTTACTCTTTAATTTTTGTAATTATTATTAATTATTAACAAAAAGTTGAATAAGTATTAATTTTTCTATTTTTTTTGTTTGTTTTTTATATTATAGTTATTTTGGATTCATTTAACTAGTTTATATTGTATACGATAATTATTTATATTGTAGTAATCAAATAGTTATAATAATATATCTAACAATGAAAATTATTACAAAAATAACAATTATTTTAATAATATTTATATCAGAATGTTATTCAATTAGATTTTCTAAACAACATAATCAAGATAATATCTATTCAAATAATAACCATGAAAATATTAATAATTTTACCACCAAAAATCAATACAATATCGAAACAGATACAACAATACCTATTTATCCCATGCCTAAATTTGTTAAAAGTGGTGTCGATAGTTTTTTATTTAAGTAGTTCCTTTAATTTCACCACCACTTCTAAATCATCCATTCTATTGGATGCTATTTCTCGATATCATCAATTAGTATTCAGAGAGAAATCAACTAGTGTATTAAATGGAATTATTCTGCATACCGTTGAAATTGTAGTAGATTCAGATGATGAGACACTTATCATGGGTACTGATGAGAGTTATCATTTGGATATTAATCAAAATGGCATCTTTATAAATTCTTCTACAATATTTGGTGCTCTTCATGGTTTAGAATCGTTCTCCCAATTGGTAAAGTATGATCCTTACCAGATGATGTTCAGAATTGATTCTTGTCCTATGAGTATAGATGATAGACCAAGATTTCTTCATCGTGGATTATTATTGGATACTTCAAGGCATTTCATCCCAGTTGGTAAAATTTTGGAATTACTAGATTCTCTTTCTTATGCCAAGCTTAATGTATTCCATTGGCATATGGTTGATTCACAATCATTTCCAATGCAAAGTAAAACTTATCCAAATCTCTGGAAAGGTGCTTGGTCATCAAGTGAAATATATACTCAAGATGATATTATTAAAGTTATACAATATGCCAAAAGTAGAGGAATACGTGTTATTCCTGAGGTTGATATGCCAGGTCATGCATATTCTTGGTCAATAGGTTATCCTTCAGTTCTCCCAGCTAACTATTCAATGTCTCCTAATTGTAGTCAAAAATGCCCAGATATTTGCAATGTTGTAAGTACTTTCTCCTTACTAGATGGAACTGTTATTAAAACTTGTATATTAGCCGATGGATATATCCTCTCCTGATGTTTATAATATTACTCAGGGTTTAATAGATGAATTAACCAATAACCTGTTTCAAGATGAATTATTCCATGTTGGAGGAGATGAAATAGTTTATGAATGTTGGGAAAATTCTCTTCAATTTAAAACTTGGATGAAAGATATGAACTTTAATTCTTATGATAAAGCTTTACAATATTTTGAGAATATAATTCATCAAAAAGTTCTAAGTAACCAAAGATATCCAGTAGTGTGGGAGGATACTTATTTCTTATTTGGTGAAGATTTGGATAAAAAGGTAATTGTTCATATCTATCATCAATTAGAAACTTTACAAAGTGCCGTAAAGTCTGGTCACAGAGTAATAGCATCTAATGCATGGAATTGGTATTTAGAGTAAGAATTATAAATTAGTAGTTGGGAATTCGTATTAATAATATATAATTTTAAATTAAATTTCTAGCATTTTAACTACCCCTTGGCAAAAGTTTTATTTAAATGATATCACTGCAAACTTGACAGAGGTAGAAGAAATCAATAGAGTTCTTGGAGGAGAGGTTGCCATGTGGGGTGAAATGATGGATAGCAGTGATATTTATTCAAAAATTTGGCCAAAAACAGCAGCAGCTGCTGAGAGGTTATGGAGTGATTCATCAATCAATGATGTAGAGACAGTAGTACCTAGACTAGAGAGATTTAGATGTCATTTAATTTATAGAGGAGTTGAATCGGCACCATTAAATTCAACTTCACCCAACGAACCAGGCCCATGTATATATGAATAAATAACTTATAATCATAATCACATACACTGTTAATTTTAAATATATTAAAATTGAATATTTTTTATAAGAATTAGGAATAACTTAATCCAATAATTTCTTTTGGTGATAATAGATTCCTGCTCTGACAATGGGATTATTGATCTAAATTTATATGATTATTTAGCTTTTGTTTAACAATCATATTCTTTTAGTTTAAGATGTTTACTGTACATCATTTGTAAGTCATCAATCGTGACTTTAGGTTCCAAACTCAAGACATTGGTGTCTCCTAAACATAATCATGAATAATTTAAAAATCTCATATTTAGTTCGAACGTAAAATAGAAAGATATTTTTTATCTTGTGTTAAGAGAAATAAGGAGACTCATGCATAAGATGTAAGAAGGGAGTCTTGAAAGATATATATACCTTATTGTCTCAACAGGTAACAACTAGTAACATCTTGTCATATTTGACAAATATGAGAATTACAAAATCGATTTACTAATTCTGAAAAAACCTCAAAATTTCACATAGCTCTTTTGGTGTAGTGGTTATCACATGACCTTTACACGGTCAGGGTCGTGGGTTCGATCCCCACAAGGAGTAGGTGTTTTATAAAAACGGTATTGCATGCGGATGATTTTTTTTATCTTTTCGAACGAAGATTGATGGCTTGGTTTGTTGGTTCGAAGCTCTGTTTTTCCAATTTTTCTCTTATGAACTAAATAATAGGCAACCAAATCCTCTATAAAATGATGGTGATACCATTCATACTGTTGTTGTTTTAAGAAAACTGTAGCCTTCTAAACCCTACAATAAATAACTCTGTATAGTTAAAACACAAAAAACACCACAAAAAAGTAGCTACTTCAACCAGTATATAGAATTTCATGATTCCAGTAGAAGTTTTAATGGCTAAGAATATTAAAAATAGTATACAACGGCTGATATCCATCCCTCTAAATCACATATATTTCAACATTGAGAAAAATGTATTAATCCAAAAGAGATTATCTAGATTATGATTATGGTAATTAAATCTTTTTTTATATGAAAATAATAATAATATATGTCTCAAATGGTTACTGGATAGATTAAAGATTATCAAATATTTATATAAATAAAAATAATATCAAAAAAAGAAAATTAAAATATTAAATCAAGTAAATGTTAAATTGATTGAGTTTTCAACTATTTATTTCTGACTCAAACATACATTTACTAATTATTATTACATGTTTAAAAATTATAAATCATCTTTGCCTCCTGCATTCAGTTCAAGTCGAGACACAGTATCGATTTCTATGTAAGTAGACTCACGCTCAACACGAACAAGATAATTGATCATAGATTGGATATGATGAATTCAAGTCAAAGCTCATATTCAGTGAAATAAAAAGCTTTCTCTACTTGTCAGAGTATAGGTAGATCGCCTTTATACTTGGTATAATTATAGACAAGTAAAGTAACAAGGTAGACATTAGACCCCGATTTGAATGCGTGATGATGCTTAAGCTAATTTCAATGTTCATAACAAAATATTGGTATGTTTAAGTTTGTTAATAAATTAATGGATTTCAATCAGCATTCCACTTCAAGTATGACATGAAATGATCTCAATCATTAATAAAGTAGAAAGCAGAGTATTAATTAAAATTAAATTAATTATAGGTATCTTAATGTTCTTGTACTGTATCAATGACAAAGGTTATCAAAGTAACTATGCCAGAATTTAAATGCTAGGTGAATGTAGTGGTGAAATGTCACAACAAGCATTTGCTAATGTAATTATTATATAAGCTTAAGCTATTTTCAATTATGATGCCAATTTTTCTATTTATTAAATCAGTTTTTAAAATTGATTATCGATGCGATTGTGTAGGACTAAATAGAGTCGAGTGGAGTAAACAGCTCTCTATCCTCTCGGTGCCACTTTATCCGGCACACTCAACCAGCAATGATCATCTATGACATAGTTGATGAATCAATTGCTCTACATTCGTTGGCCAATGTTCATATAGCAATGTCAAATTCGTTCATACAGTGACAACACAACTTGACCCCTGAAAAGTTTGCAAATTCGTCAAGTTGATCAAGGACCTGGTCAATTTTATTCGGTATGTCACCCCTAAGATCGAGAGAGTTCCAACATTAGTCTTTCACTACAAAAATGTCTTCTTGAGACCACTAAAGATATCATAATATCAACTGGAATTCTCTTTCGTAGGCAAATCGAAAGCAATTCAATATATATTTAATAAAAATTCAGCTATCAACACCAACAGACTATGGACATTTCTCTTTCCATTTCACAACGATCATATCAACTGCTGTTGGTGATGATAATTGGATATGCAAAGAAATATATATTTAATAAAAATTTGTATGTTTCAATAGTTTGAATTTCATTTTAATAAACTACCAATGTTCTCAGATTGGAATATGTTGCAAATATAACAATGATAAAACTGTTACCGAATTCAACAACAACTTCATCATGATAAAATATACTTGATGTTTAAATATTATAACGGTTATCCAATTTAAATTTGAATTAAAAATTACAAGCTGTTTTGATATATAAACTCTAAACTATACTCATTTTAGTTTTAAGATAGAATTAAACAAATTATTTAATAATATCTTTTATTATCTATAGTTAATTAATTAATTTTAGATTTATCATTATTTACAGATTTAATTATCAATCATTTTTACAAGAGTTATAAATATGAATAATTATTTAAATATACACAAATATTATAGTAAAAGCATGGCTCTCCAAGAGTCAAGATACAACGCTAGTATTACTAAATTAGAGAATGTAGATTTTTCACTTGTAACCAAAGTGAATCAACCACAACAACAGCCACTTCAACAAAAGGATAGACATTTCATGATGCCAACAGAATCTTCGAAGGCAAAGATTAGTAAAAATAGTACACCAATTGCTCCAGTCATGTTGCCAAATGTCATCAGAAGAAAGATATCTGTTCCAAACATTATGGAACATTATATAAATCCAACAGTTTCATCACTGGTATGTTAAGTGAAAATACTTTTTAATTATTAATTTAAATTATTAATTAATATTTAAAGGCCAAACAGATTCCAAAAAAAGGTTTGGATCAAGGAAATAAACATCTGGAAAGAGTTGCCCATAGAGAGTTAGCTGTACCAAGCATCAACAAAAGATTTATGAATCCTACAGTTTCATCAAACGTATGTAGATTATTAATATCAATAATTATTTATTAATTAGATAAATACAGGCCAAGGAACAGATTCCAAGTGAAGATTTGGATCAAGAAAAGAAGCCACTGGAAAGAGTGACTAAAAGAAGGTTAGAGGTACCAAGCATCAACAACAGATTCATAAATCATACAATTTCATCTGGTGTATGTATATTATAATACAATACTTAAATAATATTAATTGGAATTTAAAAAAGGCCAAGAAACAACCTAGGATTAAATCTTTGGATCAAGAAAAGAAACCTCTGGAAAGAGTGACCAAAAGAACGTTAGTTGTACCAACCATCAAAAACAGATTTGTCCAAGACACGATATCATCAATGGTAATAGAGAGTGTTAAAATAATTCTAAATTGTTAATTAATATATCTGTTATTTGTATAGAGCAAGAAACATAAACCTAGTGTACCTATGGATAGATTAGAAACTACTTTGGCAAGAGTCAACAAAAGAATCTTAGATGTACCAACCATCAACAATAGATTTGTCCAAGACACCATTTCATCAAAAGTATTATAAATTTAAATAACAAATCTAAAGTATATATATTAATTAATCTTTTATGAATATAGGCCAAACAGCAGTTTAAAAGTCATAGAGTAAGATCGGAGTCCAACAGAGTTACACCAGAGTCTACAGAGGTCAAAGATTGTGAGAATCTTATTGTTGAAAGTGGCTTTTTAATACATTTTTGTATTATTATCAGTATAATTGTATGTATCTGTGTGTATTTGTAAGTATGTATAGAAGTATATTAAAATTGAATAGTGGTTGGTTGGACGGTTTCGGTAGGTATCTATTAATAGATTTTTCTTTTTTCCTTTTCTTCTTCTCTTTCTCCAAAATTAACTCCAAGGGAAATCGGTCCAGCAGATTGAGCAACATTGGTTCCGACAGCTGTGACTAAGGAATAATGTTGCTCAAATGAGATAGTCAATAGAGTAGGGAACTTGAGACTATCTCATTTTCTCGAAAGAGAAACTACTGGCCGTCGTGGCTAAGGTCAACAATCTATTTTGAATGGAGGCGAGCTGTTCAAATTGATTGTGGATGTAGAGTCACATGATGATTGATTCTAAATCAATCGATCATGTCTCGGCGTAGGAGGATCAGGATCCTGGAAATATACTATTCATACTTGTTTGTGTTTGTCATAACATACTTTGATAAACACCACATCACTGGGAATCGGTCTAACTTGTGATCCTTGAGTTGCAGGAGGGGAGGTTAGGCTGTGATGGAAAGATGAATATGTACTCATTAAATCGGCATTTAATTGAGACAGTTTCCTTTGATACCTCGGCTTCATATACATCTTCGACCTTGACATAGGAATCAAGTGGGACTTGGATTCTTATGGTTACACACTCACAAAGATGCTCTTGGTCTTTGGAGGCTCGAGTGTGTAAGCCACTGTGGTGCCAGTCGGACTCCACCTCCGCGTGGTTGGCACCGGGAAACTCCATGAACATCAAAGTTTGCCGAACTTGATGTTCATGGTGGCTAAGAGAGTCCATCAATTTTTCTAATCTTTGCATCACCCACTCACACACTGTTTTGTAGATCACCAGATCAATCTTGTATTATATCTTTGTATTTTTAGATCAATAAGCACTTCACACCCCACATTCCAACTTCACTTGTTTGTTTCAAAATTCATTCTTTACTTTTTCACACACCCCACTTCACAGTCAACTTGTTTTTGTCTAACAAGAATTGCTATTATCAAGTGATATAAATATAAACAGTTATTACTTGGTTATATCAATACTTGTGTAGATTCAATTATTTATAATGTAATATTTCCAATAACAACTTATTCAACTTAGTATATTTATCGTAGTATCAACAGTTTGACAAAGTTTCAAAGCATTTGTGATTGATTACTACCTATAAACGACTAAGTAAGCTGAACATCGAAGAAATATAGTTATAAGAGTTGTTATTAATTATTTTAAAAGATAACTAAGAGTTAATTTGGTTATTGATGTAACCTTTAGAAGTCTAGCACACAAGTCAGTTCAACAAGAGAGACTCATAGTTTTGACTTGTAAGTCAAAGTGACTATGTCAAGTTCATCACCTACAAAATAAGTGAACATAGGATTGGATATTATGAATTCAAGTCTGGAGTATCACCAAGACAAAGCTACTATTCGGAGATAATGGAGCTTGCACTACTTGTCAGAGGATAAGTATATATTGCCATAATAGACATGGTAATAATGTTCTTGTACAAGAGTAACTGTGGCAGAATCTTCTCAAGATGCTTCCTATTCTACAGAAGATGGGATCTTGACCAACATCATCTTTCAACGATCTTCAACCACTTTTCAACAGCTCCAATACACACAACTCCAGACCCGAGAATTCTAATCCATCTTGTTCAGATAGATGAATGTAGTTAAGAAATAGTACATCTGGTATTTGCTAAGGTAACTATTATATAAGCTTAAGCAATTTTCAATGATGATACTAATTTTTCTATTTATTAAATCAGTTTTAACATTGAATATCGATGGTGTTGTGTAAGACTCAATAGAGTCGAGCGGTGTAATCTTAAACAGCTTTCGATCATCTCGGTGGCATACAAGCATCATAATCAGCCTAGAATTGACATCGATGATATAGTTTATGCAACAATCGCTTTACATTCGTTATGGCAAATTCGTTCAAACAGTGACAACACAACAAAACGACCAAGAAGTTTACAATTCTTCGTCAAGTTGATGGTCAATTTCATTCGGTATGTTAGCACTAGCATCACGGGACTTCATTGTACCATACTAACTATATATATAACAGGTCCAAGCTCAGGTATTTGGAGAGACAACAATATATCACTCTATATGGTGATGTGCTTCTGTCATTTTTTTCAGGTGCGTAAAATATTTGTGCTTTTTGTTAGATCTTTTGTTTAGTTCACTTGTTCCAACAGATACTATCTCTATCGAAAGCATGTTGTCTAAACTCCTGTCTCTCAGAAGCTCTGTAGCAGTATGCCCCAATCGCATCAAACATACAGCAGTTCCCTTTCTTTGGTCCAACCAATCTCATGTTCGTTTCTACAGTGCGCCATCTGACAAGAGCAGTAAATATATTCTGATAGATGCAAGTTGTCTCACAACTGACATTCAATTCAGAGCAACCTCAGTTCCTCTTTGGTGATGGCAACTTCAAGAGTGTATTCCACACGGCTCGATCTTCATTGACAACAGCAACTACATCAGAGATATTGAGTCACTGAAGGCACTCCGTTCGTCCTCGACGCATTGGCAAGACGTTGTTCCTCGACATGCTCCACCAGTACTAAGACATCAACAACAAAAACCAATTCACCGAGTTGTTTGGCAGGCTTGACATTATAAAGAACCCTACCGATTTGGGGAACAAGTTCATGGTACTTCATCTTGACTTCTCTGGCTTGAAAACCAACTCCATTTGAGGTAAGACTACACAAAATGAAATAAGGCTAGACCATTTCTGACGAACAATCAACAGGTATTTGAGACAGACTTCAACAGCAAGGTCAATGGTTCTGTCAAGCGTTTCATTGAGGATTACCAGCATCTTCTCATATCAGGATCCAGATCGAGGTTTTACCCAACAACTGTTTGGAGAGCTTCGATTCTTTGAAGAGAGCAGTTTACAACTCTGGTCACTCTTTACGTTCTCAAGACCAACATTCATCAATGGTGCCACATCTATGCAAAGTCCGAGTTCACATATGAATTCAATATCACAACCGACTTGACTCTTGAGACAAAGTACTCGTTGATCTATGGCTTCACAGACACCCATGTCAGGGCTGTACTCGATCTCATCATTCCACCACTCGATCACTTGAGAAGTGAAAACAATGGATATAGGTTCAGCAAGGACCAACCAGTTGCTCTCTACAACGCAGCAAAGGTCTCTTACTCTCTTCGACGACTTCAGCTGTATAGATGTCGGGGTTGAGGAGGTAGGTTATGATGTTTTTCATCAATCTACTCCTTACCAACACTTTCTTAGGATCACATTGGACTTCTCCAGGACATATCAGATCCCAACACTCTACCAGCTCAATCAAAACTCGAGTTGGTCAAGAATCATCCTCTTGGTCTCTCGGTTCAACGAGGCACTCATCTCTCACAACATCAAATACTGTGGAGGACCAATGGGAAGATTCAACCTCACAGAGATTCAAAATTGGGTCAGGATCGCAAGGCTTTGGTCTCTCATGTACAACACTGGTGCACTGACATTCCTCGACAAAGGAACGCATCTTTACATTCCAAATCTGTTAGCCAAGAAGGAAAGGAGTACCTCTACAAGGTCAAAAGACTCTTCAACTGGAAGTCATTCGACACTGGGGAGCACAGATCAGCAATCATACAATTCATCAAGGACGACGACACAATCCACTCTGTGAAATCATTCTTGGACAAGATCTCAGCCAACTGACAGGCAACAATGTCATTCATCACAATAAGAATAGCTTGTCTGAATGTTTCGACTCAGCAATCGCATATTCATTTGGAAAGCTGGACGGCATTCAAACAAGAGTTCAAAGTGGCTCGAACACTCTTGGCAGAACAATCTCCATCTTTAACTCCTAGTCTCACGATGATAAGTGATTTGAGTACTTTTGAATAGAATGAATGTGTCCCAACAGTATCGATCTCAGACAAACCGAGGATTCACTTAATGTTCAATAATATTTAAGATCGGAATGTTGAAGAGATCTCCAAGCTCATGGGATGATATGTGTCTCACATCAGCATCGATTTCTTCAGAAGAACAGGCAATTCTACTCAATCTCTCGCTCACAGATCATAGATATGGAAGAATTTGTGGATGGATGTCTTCAGTATGCAAATCAACAAGCGGTCAGCTACGCACGTGGTCTCAAAAAGAAGTATCGAATCTCTTAGATGACTAGTTAGGTCATCGTTCTTGTTGGACTGACAACATACAGCTCTAGCTCTTTATGGTTAAGCACATTCAGGTCATTCGTCTTAATTCAGGATTCAGGTGGACTCATTGATTGGTTTTTGCTCTCAGGTTCAATTAGTTTGGTGGATGATGAATCTTTGTTTTCTAGTTTAGCATCAGACAAAAAACGACTGATAAGTGGTGGAACTCAACTCAATTCAATGTTAGTTACAGTTTATCAAGTATATGATGGAGGATTTAATACAGTTTTGGACTCAGATGATTTGGATCAGTGTCTTCATTAATAGATAGATATATTATTTAGGTCAACAGGTTGTTTTTAGGTTTAAATAAAGTGGATTTAGTTTAATTAAAAAATAGCTAATGTAAAAAAAGCATTTTCCCGCAAGCGGAACTAGAGGGTAGAGGGTAGAGGGTAGAGGGTAGAGGGTAGAGGGGGTAGGAGAGGTAGAGGGTAGAGGTAAGGGTAGAGGGTAAGGGAAGGGTAAGGGTAAGGGTAAGGGTTAAGGGTAAGGGGTAAGGGTAAGGG
>RCNN01000331.1:0-25494 GCA_003667245.1 Heterostelium multicystogenum
AAGACCTTCTTTTGGTTTGAAGAACTCTCCTGTTCTTCAATAGTTGGCTCAGAAATATACTGTCACCACTTATTCGTAAAGGTTTCGTCAAGCTCTATGTTGACGATATCCTATTAAAATGTCCAGACATGAACAACAACGAAATGTAAACTCCTTCAACCTTCTATCAGACATACTTAACAGCATAACACCTCCAAACAAATTGATCATTTCCCTGGCAGTCAGGGTGAAGTTCCAAGCTTTCTAACTAGTATATATTAATATATATCATACCATTTCCCAACCCTGAACCATTTTCCAACCATTTCTAAGGTAAATATTTTACAGTTTGAGCTCAAAAGAAAATGTTGGTTGTTGCTTTGTAGATAGTGTTCGTCTCTTTTATTTTCTTGATACATATTCATACACATTCATCCACTATTTAATAAATAGTGTAAAAATGCATTGTAGAAACCTGAGACTACTCTTATGTAGGAAATCCCTGTTATACTTTATTACAGATACAACAATCAATAAATGACTCTTAGATTATCTTGAAATGTGGAAATGCAAAAAGGATGTTATTCAACTAAATTTGAAATTTGAATTTGAGCGCCAATATTTACATTAACATTTTTTTTTCAACAGAGTTAACCAATATACTGTCCTTTTATTTCAAATTCTACTTCCTTTACCAATCATACCATTCATATATTATTTATATTATATTGCACTTGATTGTATTACTTGCACTGCAGTAGAGTAGAATAGAATAGAGTTGTTTGGCTAAGAATGTCTTCCGATTTAAAGAGAAAAAAGTGTGAGGATGGAAAACATGATTCGGCTCCATTGTCAATGTAGGTTGCTTCGATTGGATTCGATTCCTAAGTTTTGATTGGTATTGATGCTTCAATTGTTTGACGTTCATTTAGGGACAATTTCAACGATGAGCTTTTTCAGTTGGAATGCCAGAAGGAGAACATGAGATTGGAAAACAGAGAAATTCAATCAAAGATTACAAGACCTGGAAAAGAGAGAGAACAACATAAAACAGTTGGAATTCAATTTAGAGGAACGCGAATTCGAGTTGGAAGAAACTAAAGTATTCTCTGTCTAATGAGGAGCAAGATTAAATGGACTCGGACAGGAATTGATTGCTGCATCGCAAGAGATCGAAGCAAACCAGAGACTGTCGGCAGAGCGAGAGAAACGCCTCGATGAACGTGAAGCAGCCCTGTCCAAACTTGAATCAGAATACAAGCTGCGAAAGAAAAAGCTGATGGACTATGAAACTAAACTCAAGCAGAAAGAGCATGAGTTCAAAATGCAGAGCTCAGCGCATTACAGTCGATCAACAAGAAATCTATGGCTGGCGATGATACTGCATCCAATCAGCTTTTCCAATCGACTTGCCCATCTTCTATGATGATGTCGACAAGCGATCTTTCGGGCTCCGTTGCTAGCTCTACACCCAACCTCTCTGTACCACTCACACCGTCAAAAGCCAGAGCTCGATTGCACCACGAAAATCCATTAAACCAATACTCGCATCGAAATCACCCAAGAAAGTGCTTGTCAGAAAGTCAATTCGACCTGCATCATCAGTCGGCAGCAATGAATCCATTTCACAAATCTTGGCAAAAGAGAACTATTCAGCATCACAAACCAACACCAACCAACAGCAACTCTACCTCCACTACATACAAACCAAGACAATCAATACTACCAAACAACATCACCAACATCATCAACTAAACTTAGAAGCAGACAAACACAAGCACAAACACAACAGCAACTATAAGAGAACAAACAACAATAATAATATAAAACAAGTAGTACAAATGTATAATTCAACAATAACCTTTACCACCACCAACCAGGTGCATAATCACTATCTAACTTTAGATCAAAGCAATGTAAATACATATATAAAAGTATTTGTATTCATTCTTTGCAAAACATAACGACTAAATTAATGTAATAGAATAAATAAGTAAATAATTATTATTCTTTTATTTTTGCGTAAATGAATGTTTATCAAACAAATGACAATTATTATTGTTTGTGTTCCAATACCAAGAAAACGAAATTTTCCCTCATAGACAACTCCATTTAATTTAATTTGAAAAACTTTCATTTTGTGGTTAATTGTTTTGACAGATAGTTAGTTGTATTGTTAACAAAACTATCTATCAATTTGTTGTTGTTGATTATTAAACACTACAATATTAACTATTACCTTTATAGTAGTACCAATTATTAAGAATACTTTGTATGACTAAATAGTAAGTAGTAGTAGTTGAGTAGTAGTAGCAGTTCTTTTTGGTCTGATATCAATCGAGTAGAGTCAAGTTGTAGAGTACTGTTAGTAATAGTCGTAGATTAATTAGATTAGAAATGGCACGAAAAGGTAGCACAAAAAGTGTCACCTTCACCATCATCATCGAATGTAAATGTTATTTTTTGATGCTTCTTTCAGTAATTATAATTAACTAACCATCGAATGGTTCTATCACTCAATAGAGAAAAAGAAAAACCACTGAAGGACGAAGATAAGGCGAGCAACAAACTTCAACCCAAAAAGGTTGCTACTACTTCACCTTTAACATCTCTTTTTGAAAAATTATAGAGGTAAGTATTTACAACAACATATTACGGAAAATCAAATTTTTAATTTTTGTGAGCATTGCTAACCGATGATATCATGATTTTAGATCCCGACGAAAATTGTATTGGACCAGATGGAATCACAAAGTTTTTGTGAAGATTTAGGTTATGCACCAGATAGTGTATGTTTGAGTTCTCATTGCAATTAAACAAACAATGTTGTTTAACAATGTTTATTTTAGATTCATATATTGATATTGGCATGGCAGATGAATGCCAATAAAATGGGATATTTCACATTTGAAGAGTTTAAAAAAGGATTTTGAAAGCTACGGTAAGCTTATTTTATAAGGAGGAAATTGAATCATCACAATTTTCTAACAGATATCTTTGGTAAAATAGTTGCACAGATTTGGTACAATTAAAGAAAAGGACTTCAAGCATTTTCCCATACAATCAAAGTAGATCCAGTTAAATTTGCCGAGTTATATAAATTCAGTTTTGGATTTGCATGCGAAATGGCCAATCAGAAATCTGTTGAATTGTCTATTGCAGCCGAGATGTTGGAATTGGTCATTCCTGATGGACCCCATACTAAATCTTTCATTGAATTTTTAAATGTAAATATAACCTCTACTGCCATACCGATTCATAGGAATACAAAATCTAAATAATCCTCTTTAAATTAACTCAGACCACCAAAAGTTTATAAAGTTATTAACAAAGATCAATGGATATGCTTTTTAGAATTCTCAAAGACGGTTAAAGAGGATCTATCAAATTATGACGAATTCGAAGCGTGTGAGTTACATTTAATAGATCTAGGAATACAGTTGATGGACTAATTAATTAATATTTAAAATAGGGCCTTTATTATTAGATGAATTTGTAGAATATGTTAAAGAACAAAAGAAATAGATTTTAAAAATTATTTAATATTTACAGAAAATGATAAATTACACCTGTAGCTTCACCATGTTTTAATTTAAATTACCAACAATATCAAGCGAATCATCAACTCATAACATTACTTATCAGTCATACAAACTTCGACTCAGTCAAGTAAACGATAGAAAGTGGAATATTAAGCAAATGGTCCTGGTTTAACGGCTTAGATTTGGTATCAAATAGTCTTAAACAAATAAATTTATTTAAAATAATGTACCAATTAGCTCATAGTATTAATTCTAATGATTGGATGTGGTACTTATTTAAGGTTATATAAATTCTGGTCATGCTAATATACTAGAGATTGTGCAAATATACCAATATTGAAGATATAAAAGTTACCAATAATTCAATATCTCCAAACATCATAATGTTTGCTAAATTGCAATTTAATAATAATGAGGATTAAGGGGTTGGTTTGTAAAAGTTGTTTATTATATATATAATGGTGGAAAGCTCATCGGTGACTAAGATTCAATTGTACTACTATTTATATTTGTATCCCTGTCTTCCATTATAACACTTAACTCATTACGCTCCGAAGTTGGTATTAAATCATCTTTGTACATTTCTTTTATCTTTGCTGTTTGATTGTCCATTTATACTGCCATTGCTATTTGATGTTGCTGCGGCCATTGTTGAAAAAAATGAAAGATTGTTTGGTGTTGACGATACTGAGTTACTGTTCCTTGTGCTATTACTGCTCAGCTCAGATAACATTGGAAAAGGTATTGGATATGATTGATTGAAACTAGCTAGACTTTGCGATGAACGTAATGAAGGTGAGGCATGTGGTGATGAAAGAGGTGATGTATTATTATTTGATGTTGCTGCTTTACTTCTAAAATTTGTAATTCTGCTTTCCAAGTCCTAAAAATAATAACAAAAAAGTTGAGTTGTTAGCATTCATCACATTACCATACTCTCCTCTGTGATATGATATTTACAGAAACTAAATTGATCAACTCAGAAACAACTGATAATGAACTGGATGCACCAGTTGCGGGTGTATCTTCTGCTTTTTGTCTTTGTGATTTGTTCGGTCGTGGTATATGAAAAGACATTGGATTCTCTCTTTTAGATTTCTATATATTACCAACAACAAATTAGTTTCATTGTTAACCCATCTTCTATGATTGTAGTAGATTATTATTACCTCTGTTGAAATCGGTTTAATAATATTCTTTCTTTCTCTTGCAGAGAGTTCTTGTCTCAGATCTCTAATATCTTCTCTTAATCTTTGTATGGTTTCGTCTGCTGCTTGTTTTGATTCCTCAAGTTCACTCTGTATCCAAACGTTCTCCTCCATGATCTTGTCTAGTTTGAATGTCAGATCGCTGACAGACGCCGATGCTACACGCTCACGTCGTTCCAAAGAGTCGTTTTCCCTGCTCCAACCTTCGACGTTCCTGCAGCAGGTTGGCTCTATCCTGCTGTAGCTTTGCCACTTCATCCTGTAAACTCGATATTAACTTTGAAGACTCTCTCGAAACGGTGTTTAATTTATCTTGTACTGCTTCATATTCATTCTTTATCCTCCTGTTGTTGTTGTTGATGAGGGGTAATAATCAATATTAGAACACAACTAGCTTAACTAAGCAGCAATAGTGTTGTCAAAATGATACTAACGCATGTTGTGATTGTATATCAGCGTATTTCTTCTCACATGCCTTCAGCTCACCCTCCATTTCTTCTTCCAGCTGTTTCGAAAACTCTTGGTACTCATTAAAATTGATTTCAAGATCATCTAGCTCCTGTTGCTTATCTTCCAATGTCTTCTTCCAATATATAATCTCCTCTTCCTGAGAAGCAAACTTTGGTAGCTCTATTGTTGTCATTTTTCTACTATTATTTATAACTTAATTACAATATATATATATTCCTACAATTTTATACTAATATTTTTCTATCTATCTAACACTATAATACTCCTTTATACTACTAATTTTTAAATGTATTCCAAAATTCTTTATAATCTGTACAATTAACACTAAAAGTGATTGATCCAATCAATTTATTAATCATTCAATATAAATGAATGAAATAAATAAATATAAAAAAAGAAGAGATATATATATATAGAATATTTAAAGTTTAAAATATGATATGGTGCTATGCATTTATATTTTGTAAGCAAAGGTATCATCTGATGTGACAGTTAAAAACAGATGCTTACATTTGAATTTGGGATTTTTTTTGGTTTTATTTAAATTTTTTTGATTTCATTGGGCAAAATGGAATTTTCATTTCTTTGTGATATTAAGATTTACCCAATGGCTGACTTTTGGCATGAACAACTATCATCATGTTCAACAGCATTTAATAACTTATTAAACAAACTGTACCGACTCTACCTTTATCTAAAATGGCTATTGTATTAAACCTTTAATAGATATATGGACAAAGAGTTTGTTCTGTTAAAGGAGAAACTAAGTCATGTTGTGCCTTGAGATGCTTGGTCATCAAATTTTTTAATTTTTAATATTATTTAATTTTTCGGTCAGATGATCATTGCTTTCAAATATATCTGAAGTTTTCATTTATTAAAGAGTTAGTCGATCAGAATGTTAAGATATTCCACCAATCAAGTTACCAAGAACGCATCATATCTATTGTTGAGATCGAATGCAGCTAGAACTTCATTGATCTTAAACAACAACAATAACAACTGTGGAGTAAATGGTGTATTAGTTTCAAAGAGAACATACTTCAATAGTTCAAAGCCATCGAATGCATTGTTTGATGTGTTCTCAAAGATCAAGAATGTTTTCACTGGACCAGAGGTAATTAATACGATACTTAATCATAAAATTTCAAACAGAGGACTGACTTATCAAACAACCAATCACTTATCTTTCAAACATGCTAAAGAAAGAAGATCCATCTAAGAAATCAACTCAGAAAGATGCTCCAAAAGAACAAGAGAAAGTCGAAAAGTTAGATCCAGAATCAGAAAAGATTTTACAGGAGAGAGCTGCAAACGATGATGCTGAATTCAATAAGATGTTGGAGGTATGTATCTATATTACTAAACCAAATGGACAATCATCTAATAAGATTATGGCATAATCAATGGACGTTGAGTAGATTGGTAGATACAATTTAGAGGACTTTAGAGTAATATCTATTGAAGTCAATAGAACCATCAGTCAAAAGCTGGCAAAATCAATGAACAAATTACAGAATTCCAAACCTATGTATGAAAACAGTGATATGATTTATTTCTCTTCCAATTACTAAAACCAAGCTACAACGTACAATAGGTCAAGATTATCGATGCAATGACACAAGAAGAAAGAGAAAATCCAAAAATTATTCCAGAAATACGCATTTAAGATTAAACAAAGAATTAATCAAGAGGCTGGAACTACTCCACAACAATTTTCAGCGTATGTAACTTAGCCATATGATCACAAAACTAAAATTAACATCTCTCTTTCAGAATGTTTGATACCTTTAATAATGCAAGACAAATATTTGAAGTTTTGGCTAGATTCAAGTCTCAAGGAAAAGAGATTCCAAAGAAAGCAAGCGATATTCAAAAGTTCTTTAAGGACAACAAGGATGTAATTAGAAAGGAGGTCGAAAAAATGAGAAAAGAAAAGAAGATTCAATTAATTGAGGATCGATGCACAGGACAGTGTAATCTCAAATAAAGACTGATCATCATTTATCAACTGTAGCAGCTTTTGGGTTGAAATAACTTTATTTTCGCTTTATAAAGCTATTTGGAAAGATTTTTGATCAAAGATCACTTTGTTGTTGATGATGTTGTGGAGCTGGTGGTTGTGGAAGTAGATTGACGAGTGGTTCCTCCAGTTGTGCTGATTGATCCTGCTGGGAATGGACTGGTGGGCTCTGGCCATGGTGGAATAGTTGCGAAAGTTGTAGGTCTGTCACAATCAATGCAATTGTTCAAACACTTTTCACTATCTTCTGGACATCTTTCACAACATGGTCTAGCAGTAACAAGTGCGAGCATCAAGAGGACAACAAACAATAAGGATATGGATTTGAAGATATTCATTTTAATTTGATATCTAAGTTTTAAAATGAGCTTCTAAAAGAATTTTATTAATTAGTATAAATACTTAAATTTTATTACTATAGTTATTACTTTTTTTAGATAATAAGTTGGTTTTATTATTAATTTAATAAATGTATTGGTTGATGGCTATTCTGGTAGGATACAACTATTTATAGGGAATCCATACCTTGTAAAAAGGATAGGATTGGTATAATTAAAATAGTTTTGATAAAATTATGTTTATAGGTTTCATATATTATTCACTGTTTATAAATTACCCTATTTCTTGGTCATCTTATTTTTCATTTAACCTTGATAATTTTGATTGTTTTTAGGTTCTATTTTTCCATTGAACTGGAAATTGTACAAAAGATGTTCAATTTTGATTGAATTTTTTCAACAAAATTTAGAGTAAACCCAACTTCCTTTGAAAAAAACATAAGAATGGAGAAATCCATTTGTCATTAATTCATTCATCAGTTGTTTTCTTAAATCAATGATATGATAAATGAAATCCTAGCTTATAAATATATTAATTATTTATTACAATTGTTTATTTTTTTTTATTGGTAAGCATGATATTGCTATAATATTTCAGTTTATATATACATGTAAAAAAACCATAATTTATGTTTATCACTAAATAATAATTATTGTATGATGAATGAATGTGAGATGTAAAATTAAACACAAACACTACTACCAATGATTATTTTGATAGTATCAGGAAAGACCCATTACTGATGTTTGTGGTTTGTAAAAGTAATATAATATTTGTTTTAAAGGCGTGACCACTCTTTTACTCCGCTTATACTGATTGTAACAATAGACCAAATAGGATTAAAAAGACTAAAAATGAACCATTGCTAAAGAATAATAATTCTTATTAGTAAGCTAAACGAACGCACTAAACAACATTGATAGATACCTTTTTTCTAATAAAATATGATCGTTTTTGAGCGCTTGGACCAAATCGAATGGTTTGTTAACAAATATAAGTGAAGGTATTGTGATAGTTGTCAAATTGATTTGTGTTGAAGCTGGTGATGTAACTGTTGTGATATTTGTTGTGGTGGTAGTTGTGGGTTTGGTGTCTCTCTTTGTTACTTTATTTGATTCTTTTGGTGATTGTGAGGTCGTTGGCGTAATTGTGGCTGGTGTTGGTTTTGGAGTAATGACAGATTCTTTAGTGACTACTGGTGCTGGTACTGTTGTTGGGGAAGTTGTTGGTGTTGGTATTGGTGTTGTTGTAGTTGGAACGTCTGTATTTGGAGTACTGGCCTCTGTTTTTACTTCGGCAACAGTTGGTGTTTCAATAATTTTAGTATTTTGGTTTAACTTCCTCTAGTTGGTTACTTCCTATTAATGTAACTGGATCGAAGTGTGATTGAACAGTTGATTTTATCTCAGAAGTAGAGGATATGGTAGAAGCAGTCAAGGAAGATGACAAATTGGGCAATGAATCGATTGAGTGTCCTTCCAAATAATCTATTAGTGATGTTATTAATTTGGACGGCCTTATGTCTAATCTCCTTGAGTACACTGTCGTCTGAAATAGTCTTTCTAATGTCATCCTCATTGATGGTGTCCTTACGTGAGCTGTCTGACAATCGCTTTAATATTCTTGTTGTTACACTTTCCATGCAGTATGATAAGTAGGTAAAAATGAAACTGTCGCGACTTTGAAGTTGAACTGGTTCGTAAAAGCTGGTGTTTGGTGTGGATAGTCATCTTTCTACGAATCATATCCTGACACACCTGGTAGACAAGCTCGGTTGGGAAGAAGAGTGAGACATTCTGTACACTCACGTTAGAGTCACGTGGAATGATCTCAAAATCCTTGACATCCTCGTCTTCCTCATCGTCCTCACTTGACGAAGTATCGTCCTTGTTGAGTGACTCTGGGTTATACTTTGGTAGATTTTTCATAGAGGTATGTTGGATTCTACCTTGAGACTGATCGATGATGTACTCTGACAACTCATAGCTAAAAGATCTGATTGATTGATTCTTGTACGGCATCTACAGAGAGATACTTTGACTGTGCTACCGATTGCTTTGATCTATTGATACTCTCAATAACAATGCAATTGGTCAAGTTCGATAAGAAATGTATTGAAGTAGGAGATGCCACCATTTGATATTTCCAATGAGGGATTGATAAATACACTTGTCTTTTGTATAGACGATGAATAAGATGCATGCTCCATCTTTACTAAACTACTATTGGTATTATTAAATATTTACTGTTCTGAGTTGTAATTATATTAAATATTTTCTAATCTTGATTTCTCTCTATTTCATTATAAAAAGAAAAAAAAAAATAAAATAAGTTAATTTCTAATTATTAGGGTGGTTATATTAAGAGTATTATTTGATCAAAAATATTAAGCTACTGACTAAAATAACTAAACAATGATAATAATAAAAGTAACAATAAATAATGATTGTTTCAAAACAATCAAAAAATTAAATATGATTATAAAATTTGCAATCTATAAAATCTGTCTATAAGATGATGGATTCTGGTTGTTATTGCTGTTGATATTGATAAATTGGGTAATTTAAGAAAAGTAAAGATTTCTTAAGATTGATTAAATGAATAAATAAATAAATAAAGTTTGATATGATTGGATGATAATATTAGGTAAACAGCTACTTTTTTTTTTAATCAATAAATAAATAATAGCAATAGAATGAAATTTATTATTGAATTAATAATTTATATTTCTTTATCCATTTATTATTCTGAGTGTTCAGGATGTAAATGTATTTCAATCCTTCAAAAAAAACAAACAACACCATAATAATACTACGATATATAATGCAATACGATATCAATTGTACACCTGTTTACCAACATATAAAAATATCTAATCCCTGTCCACTGCACTTGCACACACTCACTTCTTTTTCTTTCCTTGTACTTTTACTCTACTTTCTTTGCTTCTAATTTATATTTATTTGATACTATTTATTATTATTACTACTACTATTGCTATTATTATTAATTATTATTATTATTATTATTTAAATAATAATATCCTTTTGTTTTTTGTTTTAAAATGTATTATTTATTTTATTTTATTTTGCTTATGATAATACTACAATATATATATCTCTTTTTATCTATTATTTTTACTTCTCTTACCTGTTCTCTCTAATACCGCTAGTTATTATTATTATTATTATCTATTTGTTTGTTTTAATTTTTGATGCAAATATATGATTTTATTTGTATATGTATTCAATTTAAATTGAAATGGAATGGTATGATTCCTATTTGCAACAATATTTGTGGTGATAGATAATGTGAGACACTGTGGGGTGAAATGTGGTGGGAAAATTCTATATAAATTTAATGTATATTCAATAGCAAATCTTTGGTGAAAAACAACAACAAAGTCTATCCTTTTTTGGTTTTGAATTAGATGTGAGACTACGTAGTCGACAACAACACTACCAAACACCTTGCTATTAGAATACTCTTAGAGCAAAGCAATTCAAACAGTTTTATTTCGCTTGCTTCATTTCAATGAGCTGTACTACAACTTCTAACGCTATAGTATAACTAACCTAAACCAATATAATTGAATCTGTCTATATTTTATACTATTAGTTGAACTGTTAAGATCAACTTCAATCTCTCTAAAAAGCACAATGAACTAAATAACAAATCATTTTCTAACTAAATGATAATTGACAAAGTAAAGAATAAGATACACATATATAACATCTAGACGATACTATATAGTTTTCTTCCTTAATAACCTACCTATTATTATATATTGTTATTATTACTATTATTACTATTATTATTATTAAAAATCGAACTTTATTTCCTTTAATTGTTTCTTTAATATGTGTGTGATATGAATATAAAAGTATATCTATCTTTCTTTCTTTATTAGATAAAAATAATTTAACAGATATCTTTTATTTATTATTACGATAGATTTGAGTGTTGTATGGTGCCAATAATCAGTAGTCCCACTTTTATTAACCTCTTAATATCATGAGAAAAATTAAAAATATGATTTTTAATTATTTTTATTTTATTTTACAATTCATGAAAAAGTAAAAGTTGAGCACTCTAGAGGTGGCTTCTTTTCAAGAATTCTCTGTCATCTGAAATCAGTTTTAAAAGATTTATTAAAAATAAATAATAAAAACAAAAAAATAAAAACAGTGGCAATGAATATTGATTATGGTTAATCCCACATAAACCCAACACACCTAACTCAATCAATGAGTTTTAGTGAATCACTATTAATTGTTATACATATTCACCATCACGTCTATATTAGTTGTTGTTTTCTATGTGGAAATCATATATCAAACTATTGGAGATTTGGATATTGATTATGTGTTGATTTTTTTTATATATGAAGTTCGTCTCATCTTATTATAAAAATTATAATTATTTATATATATGGTCAATTCAATGCATGAGTACATACAAAATACTATTTTAAGCAAAAAAAAAACTATATTATAAATTAATTAATTAACAAAGAGTCTGCAAACATACTGTTTGATCAAAAACTCCAAAAATAAAAAAAACAACAAACGAACAAAGATCAAAATAATATTGTTGTGCAGCTAAAATTGTTTATATATCTTTGCAGTTTGATTGATCAGATTATACGAAAAGAAAGAAGTCTATGATGACACATTTAAATACAAATACCAGACCTAATCTTCAAACAAAACTAGAGGATATGGTTGTTCAAACTTGTCCAAGTTGTTACTCCTTGTCACACCGAAACAAAATATTTCTGGAATATTTTGATGGGTTGGCAAGAAAACTCTGGGCTTCAATCACACTTTTTAAATTTTAGTTATATTTATTATATTTATTTATTTATTTTTATTAATGTTTTCTTTCTTCATTAGTAGAAGCCCAAGTTAAGTAATATTTCCATTTTTACATGTAAAAAAGGCACCTGAAACCATTTATTATTAATTGATCATTCACAAGTTGTTGTTTTTTTGTTGTGTTTTTGACACGGGCGAGTACAATGATATCATACTTTTTAATGGTCTTTGCAAGATAGTCTGTTGGAACCTAATATAGGTCAGCTCAATGCTATTAAAGGTGTGCCTCAGTGCCCATTTTCTATAGTAGTAGCCACCGTAATAGTTCAACCCGAACAATGCAAATACTATAGATTTAATAGGGTAGAATGTTGATAAGGGTCTTCCTTATGGTGTCCAGGACAGATACATCACGATAAATTGGAATTTGTGGAGGCTGCAATCTGAAAAAAGTGATTTCAAAAAAAGAGAATGTCGACATAAATAGAACACAATCAATTGGGTGTTATTGCAATACTATTGGTCCAGTCCATCGATTGGTTTTTGATTTTGCAAATTTCTCTATCGCAGAGACTTCATTGAAATAAAAAATGTACGATCAGGATTTTTTTACTAATTTTTCTTTTTTGTTTAATTTCTATTTTTTTATTTTTTTGTTTTTTTTAGCCTTAATTATTGGAGTGGTTAAATCTGTTTGACCAAAACTTACCCAACATATGATTTTTCAACCAACAAATCATACGCTAATTTATAACACACAGGGCACCCATCAGGACCAAATCTTCTCTTTAAGTCTTTCACATATATTATCTCAAAACATCACCCACCACTCAATAATATCTCAAACTACATTACTTAAAGAGTAGTAGTATAAATCCAAACAGATCAAATCAATCGATTATTTTTATAAACATCAACAATAAAATAATAATAATCTTTAAAAAAGATCTCACTTATCAAACCAAACAGTTTCTTCTTTCTTTTTTACTATTTAGAATTTTCAATATCTATCTATCTTCTCTTCTTCCAAACAACAGGAGCAAAATAATTAACAGTCAAGTCAACCAACAGTTCAATTTAACAAAATCATCTACAGAATACAACAGTACATTATTATTATTATCTTATTTAGTTTGGTATCTATCTCAATCTATTTATTTATTTATTAAATTATTTATTCATCCAGTATTATCATTCAATTATCTTAATCTTCAATTATATTAAATAGCCTACCAAAGAAAGAATTTATTTTTCATATAAGCAAGCATATATTTGTAGTAGTATTACCAACCATCTAACAATCCAATCATTTACAAGGTAAGCCCAAATACAAAAATAACCATATCACATTAAAATAATAAATGCACATTTGCTTTATTCAGTAAAATCCGAACCACTTCACTCTATTCTCACTGTCAATCAGATTGATCAATCAAAATAACAATATTTTAACTTGTTGATGTGCAAAGAGTAAAAATAAGACAACAACACACCCAATTTTCACTCACAAAATTAAAGCCTTATCTACTTATTCAGTTTTAATTTATCATAAATCCAAATCAAACATTTTTATTTTAAAATTAAAGATAAAAAAAAATTACCAAACATTCTAATTTCACTTCTGGGGTTTTTTGTTCGTCTTTGGTAATTAATACTCGATACAACTGCAAGATATATTATTCAAAAACAAATTAGATGATGACCAGTCGGCTAACTTGAAAACTATTAAATTTAATATACAAATACAATTACTCTCATTATAACAAATAGAAATAGTTAGTTCTTTCTTTAAGGAATATTCCAAAAACCAAATCTACAACAACAGTTTTCAGAAGTAAGTTGGTCAATTTTATTTGTGTTTGTTACTTCACATTCATAGTCACAGTCAATTCATTGCATGATAATTATAAATAATTGTCGTCATCCAATCTTGTAAAATTGGTTGTTCGTAAGTTTACTTGTTCTTGTTTGTGGCTACTACTCTTGGAATCACCTAATATTAGTAAGAGGATGTTTCTTAAAAATTGGAACGCCACCAATGACAAAGAAATAGTTAATCTTAAGATTTCGATTATCCAATTATTAGTTATAAAATTAGCTGAAATCAGTTAATTAATTAAATTAAGGAGTGTTACATCAATTCAATTGAGAATAATAGTAACTTTGTTACTTTGTGTGTTTGTTGTTATTTCAAAGTATTAGTTGCTTTGGTGGTGGTGCAAGTAAGCAATAAATACATATAAACAGCTCGTGTGTAATGAATCTAAATATTGATCAATTGTTGCTTTAGTTTCGCAACCAATAATCAATTCTCATAATTGCGCTGTTGTGTGGTTATTGTTTTTTTGTTTTTTGTTTTTCTCTGACATTTTCGGCTTCATCAAACGAGGTGGAGTCTCCACTGGTTGAGTTTGGCAAGTGTGTGGTTTTTTTTTTCACGCTCAAACAAACACAACCGAACTTGCCTCTATTTTTTAAAAACACTTTACATAAAACCCTTTTAATGTATAATTAGTTTACCACCACAAATCAAACACACAACAACAACAATTAAGAATAGGATTCATTACTATTATTATTATTATTATTGATTTGTTGGTGTTGATGATTCTATTTAGTACACACAGATCTATCTGAATCCAAACACCATCTTAATTCACATGACATGTACGATATAGACCTTGGCAGTGAGATAGATTCAACTTTACATTGTGGATGTAAGAATAACTACACAAGCTCACTTCCTACTCCTACTACTATCTTATATTTGTAATTTTTCAGTCGTTCATCATAGGGGAGGTCTTCTCCTCCTATTCGACCTCAATTGATCAAAGCGGCTAGCACACAGTAAATCTATCAGTTATATAGGTACTTCTAGTTGATCACATATGAGTGTGCTATTGTTTGGTGTGTTTGTTTTGGATTCAGGTGTGATTGATCACATTTAATTCTTTTACAAGTTTATTTCTTGTTGTTGATGTAATACTACTTTCAGAGTTCAGTGGACCTTTTACACTTCATAAATACCACAACACTACTCTTTGATTGATCAATCATTCATTTCAATTCCAAAACAACTAGACTCAATTCTTTGTTATATATCTCTATTTGTAACATTACATTAAATTATATTTCAATATTAATTTTCACAACTTATATTTTTATTATTATTATCCTCAAATCTTCGTCTTCTTTAACAAAACATCCTTATCCTAAAATAATATCCAATTAACTATATCACAGACTACATTGTACTTTAACAATATTCTCTCAACAACACTTCAAAATATTAACATTAATTCGTATTCTACACATTATATTGACTTTATCAATTCACTCTAAATTTGACTATATTGCTAAAAGCGAGCAGGTAGGTTTAAAAATTCAAACATAAAACTAACTAAACAAAGCAAACAATGCTTAGTTGAATACCAACTCATATCATTTAAATATCACCCTATATTTGTGATATGATCAATCACACCACACTCACATATTGTTTTCCAACACACACTGGCACAACACTCATCAATATAACCATATATAATTTTCATATGAATTTTACACATGTATTACTTCAAGCCACTACTCACTCTTGATCAACATACAGACATACCTTACTGCATGCAGAAGTGTATTTGCTGTTGATTGATTATTAAGTATTGCTGGTGATAATAGTGTGCTGATCAATTTATTAAAATACTGCTCTCTCTAACACTTAATAATATCAACATAAACACACGGGCACAACAACAAACTAATTCTGCTAAACATATCATCAAAATCCAATCAATTATTATCCAATCTAAATCTGTTTAATTAACAATATTAAAATGGAACAAAATGATATTAGCATCACCGCTTCCAAGTAGATAAATATTTTTGCTGCTTGTTGTTTGGTTTATTGTTCAATATTATTATTGATGTTTTGATAGTAGTACTAGTAATAATATTCTATATAGAAATTAGGATTGAAACTGTACCTTCAAAAAGACATATATATATATTAGGCACAATCATATTCTTGTACACTCTATTTTCAAAATCAATCTCGTGAGGGAGCAATAACCAAAAATATAAAATTCAATATCTTTAATATATTACTTATTTCATCTCCAAAAGCTCCATATAATAATAGTAACAATAGTAATTGTTCAAAAATTATTATTATATTTAAAACAAAAATAGTATTTACTGTTTAAAAATAGATAGATAGATAAATAGACAACAATAATATATAGCTATCTTGCTTGTTACTGAAATAGAGCTGTTGAACAAAAATCAATCAAAAATTAATCAATTAACAATCGGACATCAATATACATTGTTGGTATTGTCCAACCAGTTTTGTTTTTGAATTCCATTTATTTATATATGTTTTTTTAGTGTTGTTATCTTTGTTAATCTCATTCTTATATACATTTTGTAAAGTGACCACTCCTACCATATCATCAAATAAATCAATTTAAATCTTAATCTCATTACCTGAAATACTAATAATTCTTTTCTTCTCTTTTCTTTTCCTCCCCTACTAGACTACCCTCATAATTATCCAGGTTTTATTAAATTACTCATCATCTTATCATAACATTAAATATTTTTTTAATTTTTTTCTCTACTATCAACCTTAATATTAAATTATATACATATATAAATTTGTACAATAATAATAGTTATATAAATATTATATCATCTTAAAGTTAGAATAACATTAAGAAAATCTAAGTTTCCACAAACCAAAAATCAAAAGTTAGATTCCGATATAATCAACCAACAAGTAACAAACAATGGGAAATATTTGTTCATCATCAACAGAGGGCGCCAAGGCCAACAATGACATCAATATGCAAATTGAAAAGGAAAGAAAGAAGAAGTTCAATGAAGTTAAATTACTATTGCTTGGTGCTGGTGAATCCGGTATGTACCGTAACAAGTAAGACCACGGTCTTGGAAAAATAATTACTAATCAAATATTTAAATATTAGGTAAATCGACCATCGCCAAACAAATGAAAATTATACATCAAAGTGGATATAGTAATGAAGAAAGAAAGGAATTTAAACCAATTATATATAGAAATATTTTGGATAACATGAGAATCTTGTTGGACGGTATGACAAGAATTGGAATGAGTATCGATCCATCTAATCAGGAAGCAGCCAATATGATTAAAGATTTGACTTCATTGCACTCATCGCTCACCGCCGAGAATTGGAGTGAACTCAACGAAGACCAAGGTAAACAAATTAAAGCATTATGGGCCGATCCAGGTGTCAAACAAGCAATGAAGAGAGTTTCCGAATTCAGTACACTCCCAGATTCAGCTCCATATTTCTTTGATAATATCGATCGTATGACTTCACACGTCTACACACCAACTGACCAAGATATCCTTCATACTCGTGTTATGACCAGAGGTGTCCACGAGACCAACTTTGAGGTTGGAAAGATTAGATTCAGAATGGTTGATGTCGGTGGTCAACGTAGTGAGAGAAAGAAGTGGTTGTCATTGCTTTGACGACGTTACTGCCGTTGTATTTTTGTGTTGCTCTCTCCGAGTATGACCAATTGCTCTACGAAGATAACTCCACCAACCGTATGACAGAGTCACTGAGGGTATTTGGTGATGTTTGCAATTCATGGTTCATCAACACACCAGTCATTCTCTTTTTGAACAAATCCGATCTTTTCCGTGAGAAGATCAAGACCATCGACCTCTCCGAGACCTTCCCAGAGTACAAGGGTGGAAAGGACTTTGAGCGTGGTGCCAACTACATCAAAGAGAGATTCTGTCAAATCAACAAGAACGAAACCAAGAGTATCTACACACACGTCACCTGTGCCACTGACACCGACAATATTCGTGTAGTATTCCAAGCAGTCAAAGATATTATTTTCACCCAATGTATCATGAAGGCTGGTCTCTACTCTTAAGCCAATCATTTAGAACATTATCAATTCTAAACAATTGGTTTCAATATACTTTAATAGTTATTGATTTAGTATTATTAAGATATATAATTCTTTTGTTTTTTTTTTCCCCAACTGTATACAGACAACAACAACCAAAATAATTCTACTATTTATATAACTCATCATATAATTATAACAACAATATATTCAGCATTTTCCATGGGCTTCCGGAAGCAAGCAACAACAACTACCAATCACATAACTAAAAGCAAAGATACGGCAAAGCATGTGGTCCATCTGCACTACACTCATCTCTCAACACCAAACAACCAACACCTGATAACCTGACAATGATTTATCATTTAAATATTAAATGATTATTTATTTAATTTATAGATTTACCTACACATACCAATGTAACCAATCAACATTACAAACAACAAATACAATACTCAAAGATTTACTTGTTGTATTGTTTTTTTCTATCTCTTTTCTTTTAATTGATAGTAATAAAAAAATTTAATTAATTTGTTAATATTCATTGTTTTTTTCAATTTGATGACTCCACAACAAACTACAAATTGATATGAGGTTAGTTGACAGATCAGTAAAATCAAATGCAATAAGTAGTAATATAGAATAAATAACAAAGATAATTCCAAACATAACAAATTTTTTTTTTTTTTTTTATTCTCTTAGAATGGTAAGAGTTGGAGCAATAAATCACCAAGGCTGATCACACTGATTGGCTTTCTTGTTTCTGTACCGTCAACAACAAAGATACGATGGACTTGGTTTGTGTAGATCTTTGTCAAAGCAGACTCAAATGTTTCATCCTTGACGCAGAAGATGGCATGTCTTGGTCTAATACTCTTGGAGTCTTTCTTGATGTACTCTAAGAACTCAGAGATTGGACGATAGAGTTTCCAGAACAATGATCCGTCAGTTGCCATTCCCTTGAGATCTCTAATGGAGAGTGTGTCTACTAATTGACCAGTTGAAGAGATTACAGCCAAACCAGTGACATTCTTCTCTTCCATAAGTTTGAAGGCATCAATAGTTGCCATAGTCAATGGTACACTAATTACTTCAGATTCACTACAGAGACCACGCATGTTCTTGATAAGCATATCCTTCTTGGCACCCATCAAGTTAAGGTGTTCATAGACAAACTTGATCATTTGTGATTGGGTCAAGATTGATACCAAATGACGATTTTTCATGTCATCTAAAATAGCAATATGATGGGCATGGGGATCTCTAGCCATGATTTCAACTACGGAGAAGAGTGAGTACTCCTGGGTAATTGGATGAAATTTATTCTCTCTTGTTGGGAATGACATAACATCATTGACTTTGAGCTTTTGGAATGCTTCAGATTCGTTGGTCAACTTCCAGAAGTCATGTTCAAGAGACATCTTTTCTTTTCCAAAATGTTCATTTACATATTTAACAATATCAAATAATCCAAGGAAAGAAATCCATTTTTTCTTGTCTGATTGTTAATAACAAAAACAAAAAATAATTAATAAATATTCTTATTATGTAGAAAAGTAAAACAATTACCTGTTGTTAAGAAAACTGGAACAGACATGAATTTTTTATCCGATAGTCCTTTGAAAACTTTACAAAGGTTATCATCTCTCTGGGCAGAGAAAATGATTTCATCTCTGGTCTTGATGGACATTTGCTTTGGTATGAATTAATTTCAAAAGCAATGCATTTCCTTCGGCGTTTAAGGAGTCGTTCAAAGGTGCCATAGCCTCTTTGGTGTGAACTTGCTCCTTCTTTGTCTTCTTGTGCTCTGTAGCAGTGGCAGACTCACCTTTTCTCTTATGATCTTCCATTGTATTTCAAGTAAGTAGATTATGAATGAAAATAAAAAACAAATGAATAAAGTAAATAAATAATTAATTTACTAATAGATGTCAATAAGAATAATACAAATGTATTTGAGAAAAGAAAAAAATGAAAAGAAATATCCCAATGAGTATTTATAGTTGATCTCTAATTTAGGAAATCTATTTAATTAATGTATATTGGTGATACATTTTCAGGGTTAGTAACTTTGGAAATCCCAATTTCTAATAATTAAATTAAATTTCAAATATATCCAAAGCATATATAGAGAGGATATACTTTGTAATTGGCTAGACTATTTCCAAGAATCATACAATGTAATTCAATACAACACTCCTCAGAGATTTAAAAAACATCTTTTATCTTCAGTCTATTTAAGGTGAAAGTTTGTCGTTCATGTGAAATTCAGCTTATCATGATTTGTAATCTATTATCACTGTGTATGTAGAGTTTATTTTTTGGGTGTTGTAATTGTTGTCAACACTAAAATCTTTGGACAGTGTGAGTTGAATAACACACTTCACGAATACTAATTTGTAATCCTAGTATTATTATGAATAATGGGTACTACATTTTCAGTATAACCCACAAAACTAATTCCAAAATATAATTAAAATTAAATAATAAATAATATTTTTAATTATTTGGAATAAAACACTAAATATACATACAATTATCTTTTAAAAATTAATTTTGTCATAAAAAACCAACCTTATTTAATTGTTAAAGTTTATTAATTATTATCTAATATTCTGATACCCTATTTGGAATATTAAGTGTCAATAGCATATTATTCATACATTCATTCGTATAATATTTTTTAATAAAATAGAAAGTACATTACATATATAGTAAAAACCATTTCGTTAGATAATGGAAGAACCAATAAACACAACCACTACAAGTATAACAACACCTACTACTACAGACACCATCAATGAGTTAAGTAATAGCAACAATAGCGACAACAACAATAAGAGTAGTAGTATTGGTTCGGCACCTACAGCCTCTGATAATGGTACCAGTACAAATGAACAGACAGAGCTAGAAATTAAAGATGTTAGCTCTGTGACTTCAGAATCTGAAACTCCAAATCATACCCAACAAACAGACGAACAGTTGAATGAAGATCAATACGAAGAGATTGAAGGATTTAGATACATGCTAGTTATTGACTCTGATGATAGTACTACTAGAGCATTTGATCAACTACTTAAAATATTCGATAAAGACAAGGATGAGCTATATCTATTGACTGTGTATGTTAAATATTCAAGTATAATGTAGTAGTCACTGATTTCCTAATGCTTATCTTCAATTTGTATTTGTATGCTAAATATGTAGAACTTCATCTTTGGACTATTTGAATGATGAAAAGAATAATGCAAAACTATCTCTGTTCAAATTTCAAAACTATCTTGACATTCAACATGTATGATATCGATTTGGTGGAATATCACTCAATGCTAGATACTTATTAACTTTTATTATAGATTGACTATGTACCCATTAGCGTAGAGTCATTAAAAATATTATCAACAATTATTTCGGAAATTGAAGAGAATGAAATAGACATTGTATATATAGGAGCACAAGCTTTAACAAAAGATGCAAATCCTGATAATTATCTATTCTCATTTTTCAGTAATATAAAGAGGTATGTCAGCATTTTTATTATACATTAGCGACTTATTTAACTTGCTATTAACCATAATTTATAGAACATTATTTGGTACAATCGTTTATGGATTAGAAAAAGTGGCAAAGCAATCCAAATGGAAACTGAATGTTATTCAGTGAACCAATCATTTTATTTGATTGTACAACCAATACGTATTTTTAATTGAATTTTAAATTATTGTAAGCAAACTAATGGGTTTAATAGACCAATGAACTTGTAAATTATAAAGAATCTTGTAAATAAATATATAGTTGATATTAATTTATTATTAAATTACAAAAGAAAATACTATTATTGTTATTACTACAAAGTTTAATATGGAAGTTGAGAAATTGGTTGCCGAATTAATGGAGGATCAGTGGGAGCCACATAATCATCACAAAGAATAAAATCTTCAATTGCATCAGGAACAGCTGCATTTGGAACCTGGAATGGAATTGACTCACCCATGAAGCTTGGGAAATATTTGGTATAGGTAGTGTTGATAACTTGGATGAATAGGTCATATTTCTTATCTTGTTTCAAAGCCTCTCTTACAATGCTACCAATACCTCCAAGAATGGCTACTACACCTGTACCCTTTGTGTCCCATGATAGAATTGGAGAAATCATTGTGCCATTATTGGTTCCAGCTTCAGTGGTACCATAGGGGCCTTGCATTCTTGGAGCAATCAACATATTATGGTACCATGCCAAACCTACGTTATGATTAGCAAGTACCACAGGAAATGCCCCATATGGAGTAAAATATGAATATTCACTGATTTTTGCCATAGCTAAGTCATTAATTCCAAAAAGTGTAGTGTAAGGATTCTTTTCTCCAATAGAGTTAGGTTGATATGCAGCTGCATACATTCCAGGGTACTTATTCCAATTGGAGAAAATAGTTCTTGCTTTCTCACCATTAGAAAATAATTTTGCTTGAACTGGAATGTCATTATAAGGTGCCATCAAATACTATAAAAAGAAAGTATTAATACGCTCCTAGTAGTAAGTTAGTTCTTTAATATATTACCTTCCAAGCTTCATGACTAGAATAGGTATAACCTAATTGATAAGTAATGTCTCCCAATGGAGTTTTATATACACGTGGTCTTACAGTGGTTGTATCCCAGACTTGTTGTTTAAAAGTTTGATTGGACCACTTTTCCGAAAAGGTAACCAAAGATTTGGAATAGTTCACCTTCATATGGATCACCAAGGAAATATTCACTCTCTGATTTGTATTGGATATTATTTGGTTGTTCAGTAACATTTGAAATGACACTTGATCCTGAGTAGGCAGAGGCTGTAGTATTAAGGAATACTTGATTGGCATTAGATGCCATCAAATCAAAGTATGCTCGGTAACGCTTTCCAAGAGCTAAATGCTGTGGGATATTTCTGTGTTAAGAGATACTGAACAGCATAGACTCCCCAAATCATTTCACCATTATCCAAAGAAGGAACAGTATCTCCTGTTGTATCTGGACCAGAGGCACCAGAATCTGAAAACACCACACCATGGTATAAATCCACCATATCCTGGATATTGTTTATTGAATTTCTCGAAGGTATCCATCTTACGATACAGCATTACTAATACATTATCAAGACGACTATCACCTGTATTTATTTTAGTCTTCTCAGTAGGTGTCATTGTTATTGGCCAGTGGAAGTAATCTAGGGGATCATACCCTTCTTTGGTGATACCATTCAATCCTAGAGCCAAAAGTGCAAGATGTAATGATTCCTTGCTGGCAGCAGTGTAAGTTCTAGATTTTGTAATATTTCCAGTTGTGTAATTTAAACCAACACCATCAATTGTAAATGCAGAGTTTATATTTAATCCGACCAAATGTTGGTGAAACTGAATCAGAATTGAATTAGCCAGAGTTTTTTCATTTTTGGTTAACATGATCTTACATTTCCTTCATAGTGGAGAAATGATTTTAACAAATTCTTTTCTTTTCTCTTCACTATTTAATAAGTCATTTGCAGAATATTGCTTTGCAAACCTACAAGTACCTTGATATATAGTATCATTCCAAGAAGCATTTGCTAGTTGAAGATATTACAAATAAAAATACAAATATACAGAGTTTCATGGTGTAAATAAATCGAATAACATTTAGTCCTTCGTATTTTGTAATAATCCATTTTATGTTTTGAAACCATTTTTTGTGATTTATGTGGGATGTCGGAAGATATTGACCCATATTAATAATAAAAATAGGGACTCATCCCATTACAGTAATCAAAAACCCAAAAAAATCGAAAAGACAAAATCTAAATTTGGAAAAATATATTTTATTATTTTTTTTTTTGTGCTAATTGTAAATATTAGATTGTTTATTCGACTTCCATGAGCGAAGAACCTTCACCAGTTGGTTCTTGGACTGGAATTTCATCAGCGGTATCGCTACCGTTCGTGTTGCTATTGATTACTTCCATGTCTTGATTTCCATTTACACCTCCAACTCCACTTCCACCTGCATCTATACTTGGTGAGGATGCTGCAACTGCAGCAGCAGCACGCGTGTTATTGGCAGTTGATGTGGTAGAAGAGTAACCTAAGTAGCTACTCTCACGATTGGTGGCGAAACCTGAACGACTTGAGATTGTTCCAGAGGAACGAGCGTTGTTCCATGAGGATTCATAGTTGTTGCCATTGGTTTGGGGTGGTGGGTTGGTAGAAACCAAATCTGCAACAGTTTCTTTAAATTCCTTGATTCCATTGTTAAGTGGGAAATCTGGATCTTTTGTATCACGACGACGATAGAACAAAACGTAGGCAGCATCTGTGACTACACTTGATGGATCAACATTGTAGGTGGAGCTGTCGTCGAATTTTTACCCATTGATTCTCAAGCTCGTTGAGTGCATATGCAGTGTAGTGACCACCACCCAATGAACCATAGTGATTGGATACGGCAAAGAGGTCATAGATTGTAGATTGAGATTTGTTCAACACGTAGGGACCAAGATCTAATCCCTCTAATGGGAAGTTGACAAGAGTGTCTAGTTTCTCACGCCATTGTTTCTTGTAGCTGAAACGCTTCAGGTGAATAACTAAAATTGGTGGAGCAGACCAGATATCAAACTTCTTGGTAGCACGTTGATGTTCCTTTGCAGTTGCTGCAATACCATGGATCTTCTGGCCCAAGTTGTTCAACGGTGGTGAACAACTCAAGCATTGCTCCAGGGTAAGCTCTTTCTCGCTGAGATATCACGATGTGAAACGTAGAGTGGAACTGAGTTATTGGAGTTTCTCAGAGTCGAAGTAGTAGTCGAAGCTTTCCTCTTCCCATTGGAGAACGATGGATGAGAAATTGACTGGATTAAATTCGAACTGTTCCATGGTCTTGGACTCCAATTGACATTTGGAAGATGAATCTTGGGTCACTTGGCTTCTTCTTCATATTTTGAGTGATGATAGTATTTGATGATCCATCATTCCATAATGTCGTCTGTTGTGAGTCTCTGGCTCTTCATTTTGTTGTTCCTCTTCATTTGGTTGTAATATTTTACATTACTTTCAAAAGTTGTCTTTACTTTATCTAAAATCTTTTATTAAACTAAAAAAATATTAGTAAGAATAAACAACTATCTATTTCTAATGATATTTACTGTTTCAATCTTTCGATAATATGGAAGTATAAATCTTCAAATACTTGTCAAT
>RCNN01000332.1:0-30193 GCA_003667245.1 Heterostelium multicystogenum
AAGATACAGATAAAGAAATATTAACAAAGTTAATAAAGCTATGATATACATTTTCATTTATATTAATATTGATTTGAGAATATTAATGGTAATATTGAAACAACTTTTCAATTTAAATAAATAATATGGTTCCCTATTATTATTCTTAAATATTTAAGTATGAATAATATGAACATTGATCTAGATCTGGATCAAACACAACAATTTCCAAACCATGTGGTTGAATGAGTTCACTGATCCACAGCTAATCATTTTAAATAATTTATATTTATTTTAGTGCATCATGGATGATTTGACTACAGGTGTGGGTAGCTTAAATCTTTAGATTTAAATTTTATGTTTTTTAAAAATAGTGTGTATACAATAATCAACACCTAGATTAATGAAATATATGGAATCAAAGTTGTAGTTTTACACATCAGAATTTTCAAAGGTTCATTGATCAATCATCTTAGACATGTCTTATAATATGTTTGGTTGATCAAGGGACTGATAGTGGATTTATAGTTAATTCTACTTCAAAGATCTTCCTCTCGACATACTATCCATAAGATACATCATGACTGATTGATCTAATGTAATAACTTAAAACAATTAAAACAATTTCGTATATAGCATGGAGATCAATCAGTTGGATGGTTACATGTTCTGTAAAGTTCAGACAGATAAAAGATAAAGAATTAATCTAAAAAATTATTATATTTAAGCATTTATATACATTTCTAGATTGAGCTGAAATGATAATGTTTATTAGTATCTAATCATAGTTGAGAAGTTTAATCGGCTTTTGATTTGATTAATCAGAGTATTTTAGCTTGGTTTCATGTCCTTTGTACCTTAAACATCACCCACAAGGTGGAGCTCATTGGTGGTGGGGAGACATATACTGAAAAAAAAAAACAAAAAAAACAAAAATTTTGTAAGGTAGATGCCAGATAGTCTGGATACTAGCTTATCAAAAGGTTTGATAGAGAATATAGGATTTAAATAAGAATAAAGAAATAAAGAAATAAAAGACTTAGATTTGTTATTAATGAATATTGTTAGTTTATTGATTAATAACAATCTAGGTTGATTTGATTGGTATTTATAATGTACGAAAAACGTGGGTTTGTGAGTTATCAAAATTCCAGATTTTTAAGAATGTCGAAATTCAGTAAAAATCTTAAGGAACAATAACCGACTATTCTACAAAAAAAATCAAATCTTTGAAAAAACAGGAACAACATGCGCGCAATTTTAACAAACTTAATAAAATATTTGCTCTGCTGAGATTCGAACTCAGATGAATGGATTCAGAGTCCACTATACTAACCATTATATGACAGAGCAGTTGGTTGAAAAAATTGATTATTTCATAATATAATATATTTTATTTTTGTTATTCAAATTTACTTTATTATTAATTATCCAGTTTGAATAATTTTCCAACTTATGAGCTTTACATCTTTTGAGATCATTTATCTACAACATTAAAAAACCTGATTAAAAAAAGCGCACAATCTTGTAAAGGATTGGATGTACGAAAACGAGTGTCGCTCTTTTGATTATTTTTGTTTTACATAAAACCAAGTACCAATAAAACAACGCCAATAACATTACCAATTATCTTTTATCATTTATCATCTAATAGTGACAATTGAATATTATAAACCAAAGTCTACAGATAGTGCTTCAGTATAATCTAGGTTTATTATTTAGTCATTAACATCACACACATCACGCAAATCGAATCGACAAATAGGGGAAAGAATATATTAGATTAAGAAAAGAAAAGGAAAAGATAGAATAACAAAAGAAGATAGATAGATAAACATGAATGAACTCGAGATTGAAGTATATCAGAGAGCTGATAATAGATTTGCTATCAAGCCAAAGAGTGAAACCTTGGTATTTATCAAATCGACCATCGATACTGATATCATCATCATTCGTTATTAATATCGTTCGTCGTCAAACAAACAGTCATTCGATAAAGGATTCTTTATGTCTGTGAAAGCAATTCAATTGTTGCGAAAAAAAGAATGCTTCGAGAGTCATTGTTATTGGTGTCGCAGGTCCAAGTGGTGCTGGAAAGACCAGTCTTGCTCATAAAATTGTATCCGTTTTGCCAAAGACTGTGTATGTTTATACTTTACAACAAAAGAAGAAGAGGAGAACAATTGTTATTTGCTAACTCACAAGATATTTACTCATGATTCATATCAATAGTTTGATTTCAATGGATAACTATTTGGATAGTTCAAGACAGATTCTGGAGGAGAATTATGACGATTATCGATTGGTCGATTTCGAGTTGTTGAGAAAGAATATTACAGATCTGGTGAATAATCGTCCAACCGACTTGCCACTGTACGACTTTACAAAGAGTGGAAGATACGCTTACAACAATGTACAGCCACCAGAATCAAAGGTTGTGTTGATTGAAGGTATCTATGCGCTCCACGAAGAGATTCGTGATTTGTTGGACTTGCGTATTTCGATTTCCGGTGGTGTTCACTTTGATTTGATCAAGCGTATTTTCAGAGATGTCTCGCGTACTGGTCAGCAGCCACACGAGTCACTCCAGCAGATCACCGACACAGTGTACCCCATGTACAAGGCATTCATCGAGCCAGATCTTCAACTCGCCGAAATCAAGATCGTCAACAAATTCAACCCATTTTCAGGATTGCTTAATCCCATCTACATTCTCAAGTCAATCAAGGGTTCAGTAACTCAGGATCAGGTGTTGTCCGTGCTCAATAAGCCAGTCACCCAAACCGTTGCACAGTACTACGATATCTACTTGATTCCACCCGGAGTCACTGAGACATCATCATACGACTGGATTCGTGTTAGAAACAGCGACGGAATCTACAGTATTATGTTTTAGTGAGGAGATCAAGGAGTCCGGATTCATTATTTCACCACGTGTCGACTTTATAGTTGGTGTTAACATGCTCGGAGGTTTGATGTCACTCGGCTACCAGATGGTTGCCATCATCCATCGTAAATCAACCATCTTCAAGGATGGAAAGATCATTATTAGTTTCGACGAACTCGAAGAGTTGGGACAGACCTTTGTCCAAATCAAAGGTTTCGATGCCAACTCCGTTCAGGAAGCCGGAAAGAAAACTTGGACTTGGCGAGAAGGAATATATACAAAAGTCATATATCGAGCTATACCAAGAAAAATATAAAAAATCAAATGGACAATCTTTAACTTTAAATAACATCAGTAACATTAATAGTATCACCAACATTAACAACAATAATAATAATAATAGCAACAACAATAACAAACAACAAGAATCTTTATTAAGTAGCTTCTTACAACCAAAGCTTTAAAGTATTAAGAATATTAATATTATTAAACCATTTTACAAAATAGCGGCAGTTTCGTTTACTAGATTAAACAATAAACAATCCTTCTTTATTATTTATTAGTATATTTGAAATATTTTATTTATATTGGAAGTAAGTAAATAATGAATTGAAAACTGGAATTACTAGTTAATCGTGTACAGGACGTGACAAAATTTAATCGGCAAAGGTAAAAGTGATTGGGTCTAATTTAATTCTACAGATTTTTCAGATTTTCTGGTTAGTGATTTCAATGCATATCGTATTTTGGTTCTTCGGGTTCGATTACTAAGGAGAACTACAGATGCAACAATAACAACTGCAAGGACAGCTCCACCAACTGCAATTCCTATGATGGCTCCAGTTGACAACTTCGAATCACTCTCACATTTGTTATATTGATCAGTGACCAAAACTGAGAATCAGGATCTAATACGATTGTTTGATCATAAAATGGAATATTGATTCCAATGTATGATTTATCATTCGATCCTGTTGATTCAATCAATCTTGTTGTTGCAGCTTGTGGTTTGCCATCGATGAGTGCTCTTTGAACAAATCTACCAACAAGAATCTTTCCATTGTATTGAATCTTGATATACTCCAAATCATCTTTGTTTGCTGAGGTTTCAATTGATGATGAACATTCTTTGTCAATCGAATCGAATTTTGTTGACATTCTCAGTTGGAGGTAATGGAGATTCGATTTGAATGAATAATGATCGAGTGAGATTGTATATTTCAAACTGAAAGGTGCCAATGTGATGTTCAATCCTGCAAATTCGACAACTCTTTGTTGATCTGACCAATCGATTGTGATGTATAAGTTGGTTTCATTGTTGATTGGAATTGAATAGTTATATGTGTTGTTGTTGTTTGATGTGACAACTGTCCATTTTCTTGTTCAAGAGTGAATATCTGTTGCTTACTGAATTCTGTGAATCAATTTCGACCAATTCTTCAATCGAAATTTCAAGGTTGATTTCTGATTTTGGATCTGAAGACACACTTGGTTCTTCTGGGTTTGGAAGTGGTTTTGGAATTGGGACAGGTTGACCTTCACAATTTGGTCCAAAAAATCCTTGATTGCATTGGACACTCATTGTTTAGAATGCATATACCATTATTTGAGCATTTGTTCGTGCAGGATACAGGAGGGGTGACTGTAGGCAAAGGTGGTTTTATAGTAGGACTAGGTGGTTTTTGGAGAATTAGAATCATTTACTATTATTACGGATTGGTTGAATAAGCTAAGATCAAAAGTTGAGTATCCATTGAAATTATCATATTGATCTAAAAGCCCATATAATGAAACTGAGAAATTTCCAATTTGGGAGAAACTAACCTTAAAGGCATATTCCAGATAGCATGTTATTTTACTTGTTATTGTCTCGCATCTTGAATTGGTTGAGGCTACTCTAGAATTACCTCCAAGTTTATCCAATGTGAAATAAAGATAAGGATACTCTTTAAAGTTTCTATCGTCAGAAATAGTGACGTATGCTGTAAAATTAGTTTGTGACAGGTTAGATTTTTCAACCATGGTTGGTGTAATATAGAAACTCTCAAGTATTGGAATTGCTGTATCTGGTGTTGGAGTTGAGCATTGATGGAAAATCGATAGAGACTGAGATTCCATGTATATGAAAGGACTCACCATAGAGGGGTCTGAAGATTCGGATTTCTTACTACCTTGAGTTAGAGATCCATAGATGATAGTATATGTCTGGCTTCTACATAGGGAATCGTTTAGAGGAATTGTGAAACACACTAGAGGAGTTCGATGTGAGGATCAAAAATTGTTGAACTACTGGAAGATATTCTCCTTGAATTTGAATTTTACCAGAAACAGCTCCACATACAGTAGCAAAGCATGTTATTGTAAGGTTAACCGAAATACCATCTGGTATATTTGTGAGTTTGATATCTTGGAATACTGGAGGCATGATACTGCTGCTATCAGAGTTGATAATAAAAGAAGAGTTGAGTTTCTTCATTAAATATTGAGAATGAATTGGTCTATCTCCCTTAATAATGAAAAATAGGTTTTCTCCGTTTGTTGATATATAGGGGTTCAACCTAACATTTAGAGTAACAGATTTTGTTGTCATATTAACAATATTTCCTACAATAGATTTGGCTGACATCATAGGATACATTGGGTAATAAGGATAAACTTCAATAAGGACAAAAAGATTGGGAATTGGATTATCAAATTTGAGAGTTATTGTTGGCATAGCAATTCCAACCGATGTGTCAACACTACTATTGCTAAAAGTAATTTCAGTAATATTATTTTCTCCCCATGATACTATTTTTGATTAGAAAAAGTAGTTTCAGAATATTCTATCTAATTGACTTACCTCTTTTTGGGAATGGCTTAATATATTCATTATTGTATGGATTGAATTGTTCACTTCTTAGAGTTGCAATCATTCCAGCTCTATCCTCAATGTAGATGGTGAATGATTTGTTATGATTATAACCTGTAGATGCCAAATTTATTTCATAGGTTCCATTCCAAATAGTTCCATTTACTAGTTGACTTTCTGAAAGCAGAACATCACCCATTCCGCTAGTGTCGTAGTCTTCTTTAATTTTAATATTTAGAACTCCACTCTGAGTGTCTCCGGCACCAATAACATATTTGTAGTTATATAAACCTGATTGTGGAATAATATCAATAGATATTAAAAATGGCGGAGTTGTATCTGTTTTAATCAAATTTTAAAAAGTTAATAAATATCTACTGTACTATTTAGCTAATTATCTCACATACCTAATTGAGATGGCTGTAGATCACTCTGGTATGTGTAGGGAATAAATATCTGATTTTGATATGTTGGCAGGACTTCTAATGATTCTTGGTAGATTGAAACTGGATAATCAAAACATGGTTATACTTTTTCAAATTACCGGCACCATAACCAAAAGGGTATTGGAAATTAAGGTTTCTTGTACCATAGTTGATTGAAAATGACTTTGAATCTCCAAGCGTAAAATTTGATCTAATAAATATATTTTCCATTGACAATTTCTGGAGATAATGTATTGGTTTTTAAATTCATCATATCATTATCTATATATTCAGATTCATTAGCATTTGATTCTACTTCAAAGAAATTATATACCTACTGGATGTAACTACAGATGTATAATTTGTTGCAATTATTGTTGGTTGTCCATTTGGTTAATAGTTTGAACTTGTTGATTTACATTAGCAGTTTGATCTATAGGGATCTGGTTAAGGTATTTATAGAATCCTGAAGTAGATCCCATAAATCTTAGTTGAGTAATTTGACTCGAAGGACTTGAGCTGTAAAGATAGTAGAACTTATTAAGATTTGATGAATTCACGGTAATTACTGATGAAAGCTTGGGTAGAGGATATCCTGGTATTATAGTAAATGTACTATTGCTGGGGTATATTTCCACTGATGAAATTGCAGGTTCTTCAAGAAACGCAATCGGATTTATCATTATTGGAGATGTGAATGCTAAAATGTCTTTTTGATTGAGGGAAACTTGTATGTCACCAGAAAAGTTACAACTAGGATTTTGAAGATTAGGGTCCAATGTAATGTTAAAATAGCCGGCCACTGGTATACTATCGTACAGGTTGCAACTAAAACAGTTGTTAGTACCACCTATTTTAACAAAGCATGTTTAAATCCAACATTGGTAGCGTTTGATTTGTCAATATTAATAACGAGTAGAGTTGCAATGAAACTGCTCTATTTGTGAATGAGAAAGGTTCAAATCTTGGAGTGAAACTGCTGAGAGGCGGTTCTACCAAGCAATATTGATCCAACGGTAATGTTGAATAAGACCTTCGAACCAAAACTTAAGGTAACAAAAGTGGGATCAGGGCTGGGTAGCACTGAAAATACGACCAAAGTAGATAAGTATCGACCACTCACAGTGTAATCTTGATATGTAAAGTTTACATTGCTGATTAAATTTGAAGGTATCTCCAACTAGATTTAGCGAGACTCTCATCGTACAACTTGGATATCCATAGCGCGGTGTTGTGTCTAAAATTACATATTTTCCAATCCCTCCACCTATGTCAATAACCTGACCTATTTCGATTTAAAACTTTCTAATCAATTAAGATATACTTTAAAAGTAGGTGGTTTTTTCATTACCATTGTTTTCTACAAAAAACACTATTGATAGAATAAATAAAGATATTAAATTATTTAATTTCATATTTTATTTATATCTTTTTTTGACTATTTAAAATGATCAATACCTGGTCGATCACTGGCTGATCAAACCAACAAAATTTTTTTGTACAAAAAAAGAAAACATATCTTAAAAAATCCTTTTTTCAAATAAACATCTTTCACCTATTTTTTCTCTTCAAGTTCGACTGATTTGATTGATTTTGATCTCTTCATCATTGTTTTTAATCGATAGATAATCTTTGTTCTTCTTGTTGTATTATGGAGAATTATAAATAATGACAAACCAATTAGTATAGATCCACCAACACCAACTGCAATTCCTATGATTGCACCTTTCGATAGCTTTGGATCTTGACATTTGTCATATTGATCAGTGACCAAAACTGAGAAATCAGGATCCAATACGATTGATTGATCATAAAATGGAATGTTGATTCCAATGTATGATTTATCATTCGATCCTGTTGATTCAATCAATCTTGTTGTTGCAGCTTGTGGTTTGCCATCGATGAGTGCTCTTTGAACAAATCTACCAACAAGAATCTTTTCCATTGTATTGAATCTTGATATACTCCAAATCATCTTTGTTTGCTGAGGTTTCAATTGATGATGAACATTCTTTGTCAATCGAATCGAATTTTGTTGACATTCTCAGTTGGAGGTAATGGAGATTCGATTTGAATGAATAATGATCGAGTGAGATTGTATATTTCAAACTGAAAGGTGCCAATGTGATGTTCAATCCTGCAAATTCGACAACTCTTTGTTGATCTGACCAATCTATTGTGATGTATAAGTTGGTTTCATTGTTGATTGAAATTGAATAGTTATATGTGTTGTTGTTGTTTGATGTGACAACTGTCCATTTCTTGTTCAAGAGTGAATATCTGTTGCTTACTGAATTCTGTGAATCAATTTCGACCAATTCTTCCATTGAAATTTCGAGATTGATTTCTGATTTTGGATCTGAAATCACACTTGGTTCTTCTGGGTTTGGTAGAGGTTTTGGAATTGGGACAGGTTGACCTTCACAATTTGGTCCAAAAAATCCTTGATTGCATTGACACTCATTGTTTTGAATGCAGATACCATTATTTGAGCATTTGTTAGTGCAGGGGGTGACTGTTGGCAAAGGTGGTTTTATAGTAGGACTAGGGTTCGGAGTATCCGTGGGTTTGGGTGTTACTGGGGTATTAGTAGGATTTGGTGGAACAAAAGGTGATGGATGGGGAAGTTCTCCATTGTATTTTCTTGTTAAAATAGATTGATTGAAATGGCTAAGATCAAAGGTAGAATACCCATTGAAGTTATCATATGCATCTGTTAAGCCATATAGTGATAGGGAGATGTTTCCAGTGCCAAAATCTTGTGAAATTGGGATTCTAAATTTAAAAGTACATATAGTATTATTTGTAATACATTCATTGTTTTCTAATTCATATCTTTTAATATTTCCAAAGAATGAGGTTATAAATAACATCGGGGGATATTTGATCCCGATATTATCTTGGGCACTAACTATAACGGTAATATTGGTGATAGAGTTCGGATCTAGAGTTGTTGGTTGGACAAAGAAACTAGTTATTATTGGCGGCTCGTTGTCTATAGATAAAGTAGAACAATTGACGAATGTGGTAAGATCTTTTGGATCAATAAACATCAATGGATTATAAAGATTGGGGTCTGTTGAATCAGATTCGCGATATCCATCACTAAGATAGGCAGAAATGATTGAATAGCTTTGACTTCTGCAATATAGGGAGTACTCAAACTTATGATTTGTAGAATTATATACCATTGAAAAATTATAGACTTTGGGAATTGGGTCATATTCTCCTTCTAGAACAAACGATCCTTTAACTACAGGTGTATCTTCACAATTATCTTGATTAAAGCATTGAACTTCTAAAGTAATTAATAATTGGTCGAGTTCAATTATCATGTTAACTGATTTGATGATGGGTGGGAACATGATAACATCTTTTGAAGACTCTATATATAGAGCATTATTGGTGAATCTATTTAGTTTAGTTTTAATTGGGGAGTCTCTATTTCCTAGCAAAGAATAGTTAATATTATCACCAAAAGAAGATGAGAATGGAACAAATGGGATTGTAAAATCATATTCCATTGGTGCCGTCTTTTTGACCAGATACAATGAATTTCGATCGAGACAATCTTGGAGATAAAATATCAATTTCTAATCTTGGAATAAATCCTTCTTGATCTAGTTTTTGATCAAATAGAATTTTAATATTAGAGGCATAGACACCATAACTGTTAACATTCAAAAAATATTGTGTATCGACTATATCATTTTCAGAAAAAGAGACTTTTGAAATTAAATTAGTAATGTATAAACAGAATGAGGTCAGGACTTAATTTATACCAATTTTAGGAAAAGGTTGGATAAAATAGTGATCGTTATAGAGATATGTATTACTACGGAAAATAGATTGCACTCCACACCTGGATTCAATGATAATTTGATAATTTTCATCATGCACATAACCAGGAGAATAAGAGAAAATAGTAAAAGTTCCATTGAAAATGGTTCCTTCTTTCAAGTGGGAAAAATATAACTCTACTAATCCTTCACTTCTTGGATCATACTCCTCTTTGATAGTAATCTTATATATTCCACATTGTTTATCTCCTGCTACTATTGTATATGTAAAATTATATAGTGTATGGCTATCATGAAGAATGTCCACAGATCTTAAAAAGGGATATGAAGAGTCTTGAGGGTAGAAACATTAGATTAGAAAATAATTTGATTTTACATGATTAGTTTTAACATACTTAAACCGTAATTAGGAATTGGGTTATAATAGGTCCTTGCACTTAATAATTGATCTTGATAAGTTGGTTTTATGGTCATTGATGGAGTATAGACCGAAAATGGAAAATCAAAGACATGATTGTATTGTTTCAAATTTCCTTTTCCAAAACCAAGAGGGAAAGATCCATATTCGATAGTAACATTATTGTATTGGATATTGAATGAATCTGATCTTCCAAGTGTGAAGTTAGTTCGAGTTAAGAGATTACTATCTATATCAATTTCTTGATTTTCATTTTGTTGTAAAGGGATTTCTTTAATATCTTTAAATTTATCAATTAGTATAGTGTCGATTATATATTCTATTGGACTTACACTTCACAGTTTTGGAAATAGAGTTGTTTGTTAGAAGAGTTAAATTGTTACTCAAATTATAAATCTCTTGATCTATTGATATATCAGATTCAATAGGTATTTCATGAATATATGTTGCGGTAAAATCCTTTCTTGAGATTCCTATTATCGATGTAGATGAATAGTGAAAACGGAATCCATTGGAATATCTTGGTATTAAACTATATAGTTCGTTTGGTGGCGAAGTTACTTTGATTAATGTAGTGAGAATCGGTTTAACTTTCTTTTTGTTGTAAGTTGCTGATAAATTTGGTTTTGAAGGTATTGTCATTAGTGATAAGAATTGAGTGTTGTTGATGAATGAAAATGGGTTTTCAGATAAAGTTATGGTTTGGTAACCTTGAGTATATGGATCTATAATTTGTATTTTAATCGTATCAGAATAGTTGCAATTAAATGCAATTATTGGATCGATAGTTATATTATAGAGGACCATCCGCATATTCTGGTATTTGGTCGATATTACAGTTATAACAAGAGGGTGTCTTCTCCACTTTACAGTTCAGCCTGTAGTATTTATAGAAATTTAACTTGATTGATTGCAGTATTTGTAAAGATTGAATTCTATTAAAGAAAGTAGGCGCATCCTGTTTAAGAACCATTAAACTTGGTATAGAGGTACAATTAAAATACAAAGGTAATTCCAGAGCATCATTGATTTTAATTATTGGATTGATATTTGGAGGGACATTAAAAGTTAAACGAGCACTCAATGAGTCAGAATCTATATAACTTTGGTCAGTTGTAAATGGAAAATTGCTTTTCAAAATGATAGGTTCTGATGCTTCTTCAATTATAATAAGAACGGTATTACTACAATTTGGGGTTCCATATTTGCTCGAATCCAAGTATATTGGTTGTACTACTTTTGCTGTGAAGGAGAATGAAACTAAAGAATAATATCACTTTTATTAATATTCCATTGTTAGAATAAATTGATATTAAACCTACTCCTTATAAAGGTTATTAATATAAATGTTATAATATATTTATACATCTTTAATTAGAAACAAGTTTTAAATCAAAAATCATGGATTGACAGTCCATTTTTAAAAGCTTTAATTTCATAGATATTTAAAATATCTTTTGAACATTAAAAATTGGAGTGATTTTTTTATGGAACCTAACATAGAAATGAATCTAATTTTTTGTGAAAAGGGAGATATCGGGATAACTGTCAAACTCCAAAGTGACTGTTCCATCAAGATCGTAATTTGTCAAATAATTATAATATCTTTATTTTTGCAACCAAAAATATCTTGCTGTTTATTTTTTCTCTTCAAGTTCAACTGATTTGGTAGTTTTTAGTCTTCATCATTGATTTGAACTTATAAAATATTCTAGTTCTCCTTGATCTATTGTAGAGAATCATTAAGATAGTCAGAGCCAATAAAACAAATACTGCAACACCAACTGCAATTCCTATGATTGCACCTTTCGATAGCTTTGGATCTTGACATTTGTCATATTGATCAGTGACCAAAACTGAGAAATCAGGATCCAATACGATTGTTTGATCATAAAATGGAATATTGATTCCAATGTATGATTTATCATTCGATCCTGTTGATTCAATCAATCTTGTTGTTGCAGCTTGTGGTTTGCCATCGATGAGTGCTCTTTGAACAAATCTACCAACAAGAATCTTTCCATTGTATTGAATCTTGATATACTCCAAATCATCTTTGTTTGCTGAGGTTTCAATTGATGATGAACATTCTTTGTCAATCGAATCGAATTTTGTTGACATTCTCAGTTGGAGGTAATGGAGATTCGATTTGAATGAAATAATGATCGAGTGAGATTGTATATTTCAAACTGAAAGGTGCCAATGTGATGTTCAATCCTGCAAATTCGACAACTCTTTGTTGATCTGACCAATCGATTGTGATGTATAAGTTGGTTTCATTGTTGATTGGAATTGAATAGTTATATGTGTTGTTGTTGTTTGATGTGACAACTGTCCATTTCTTGTTCAAGAGTGAATATCTGTTGCTTACTGAATTCTGTGAATCAATTTCGACCAATTCTTCAATCGAAATTTCGAGATTGATTTCTGATTTTGGATCTGAAATCACACTTGGTTCTCTGGGTTTGGTAGCGGTTTAGGAATTGGGACAGGTTGACCTTCACAATTTGGTCCAAAAAATCCTTGATTGCATTGACACTCATTGTTTAGAATGCATATACCATTGTTTGAGCATTTGTTCGTGCAAGAAAATGTTGGACTAGGTGTATCAGTGGGCTGGACAGGAATTACTGGCATTGGATTGGTTGGCATACCATCATATATTCTATGGATAATTGATTGATTGAAGAGACTAAGATCATATGTTGAGTATCCATTAATATTGTCGTATGAATCTACTAAACCATACAATGAAAGAGAGATATTTCCAAATCCCAGTAGGCCGGGATTATAACAGTATATCTAAATGAACACTGTATAAAAGAAATGCATTCAGTATGGTTTGCATCGATTGATTTGATAGTTCCATTTTGAGAAGTCATATATAAAACCGGAGCTATTGATCTGAACTGAATATCATCGATTATCTCTACATATACCTCAACTTGTGATTGGACAGAGGCAATTACTGGGGTAGTATCAATATAGAACCTGGTTAAAATAGGAGGATTGATATCAGGTTTAGATTTACAAATGATATCCAAATATAAATCATTTTTGTTGACTTTCATAAAAGGATTGAATAAATTAGGATTATTTGAATCGGATTCTCTTAAAACCATCGGAAAGAGCTGATGAAAACTATTGTATATCTCTGGCTTCTGCAAAAGTCCATATTCAAATCCAATGAATATGATTTTTCGACATTCTTTGTGACTCCACTGAAATCGAAAATGATTGGAATTGGATTGTATTCACCTCTTACGACAACACTACCTCTTACTGGTGTATTCTTCACAAAAATCCTGTCCAAAACACTGGAATGATATATTCAATTTGATTTCTTGGTCAAATTGAAGCGAAAACTGATTGAATGAGGGGTGGCATCATTATTACATTAGATGTAGATAATTGAGAAAGCTTGGCACTTGGAAACTTTGATAAGAGGAACTTTGAAGGTATATCAACTCTTCCAAGAATAGTCATTGGTATCTGATCCCCGTTGCTTGAAAGAAATGGTATATAGGGTACATTAAACATAAATATCCTGCATATGAACCATTTTTGAATATAGGATCCAACCAATATCGTATTTTTAGTCGTAAACTTAGACTCCAATAGTTGCAGCTGGACCCTAGGTAAGCAACTTGGATCCAAATAAGCGATTTTCAAAAAGAAATTATCTGTAATGATACCAGTTGAAGAAGAACTTTGATTAGTCTGGAAGTCAAGTATGTTCTCTGGATACCAAAAAGCACCAATTTCTATTAAAATTGTAAACAAGTTAATAATAATCGACCATAACATAAATAGGCAAATTTATATACTTGTACTTATAGGTGCGATCACTGTGGATGTTGATGGTATGAATTCGTTACTTCTATATGTTGATGTTAAACCGGATACGGATTGTATAATAATTCTATAATTACTATCATGAATATAACCTGGCGTAATGGATATACCACTGAAATTTCCATGCCATATTGTTCCACTAACCAAGTTGCTTTGGGTAAGTATGAATGTTCCTTCCCCTCTGGATCACTATCTTCAATAAAAGTAATACTAAAAATGCCACTTTCTGGATCAGTAGCTTCAACTCTATAGATATATAGATAGACATTGTTTTGAGGATCTGGAGAAATTGAAAAGAAATCAAGGTAGGTGGAGTAGTATCTATTTGCGATTGTTAATATCATTGATAAGTAAATTTAGAATATTTTTGGGTTGGTTAAAGTTTGGTTACCTTTTTGTGGAATTGGATTATTATAGGTTCTTGGGTTAATTGTTTGATCTTGGTACGTTGTTTGAACAGTCATTGATGGAGTATAAACAGAAAATGGATAATTCAAATACGTGATTATATTTTTTAAGAGTGCCCATACCATATCCAAGTGGGTATCTAAAAATTCATTGTTATATCATTATATTGGATTTTGAATGAATCCGATTGCCCAAGTGTAAAGTTTGTTCGAGTATATAGATTGGCACCAATAGCTATTTCATAATTACTATTTGTAATTAAATCTTTATTCCTGGCATCTAAAGATTAAGAAATGTCAATAACAATTCACTTAATATGATACAAAAGATTGAGATGAAACATACATTCGAAACCTTTGGAAATGGTAGTATTGTAGATTTCTGAAAGTTTACCATTGATATAGCTGACTTGTTGATTGAACTTTATACTTGGTGTCATCGGTGTTTGTAATACATAAGTTGCTGTTGAAGTTTTAGATGAATACCCAATGAAAGTTGGAGTATAATATTGATTTGGAGGGTTTGTATATCCTGCCAGAGCATAGTATCTATTTCCCACAGCTTGATTTGAAAAAGCTAGTGATAATGGGAGTGCTATTAAAGGTTGCTGTCACAATGGACTCTATAGGATATATATCAAAATTCTTGGCAAGACTGATATGTTAAAGCTTACGAAAGGATTAGTTAACCGTTGTGGAATCTTCAATCCAGTTACTGGATCTTGAATGTTGATAAACAAATCACTTTCTGTGTAGTTACAACCCAAACATGATAGGGTCGATCGAATATGTAATATCCACTAGAATACTTTAATAGGCTGAATGTTGCAAAGGAAACAAGTTGGTAATGTCACCATCGAGCACACTTCTCGGATAGTACATTATGTAATTGAGCTGTATCAAATAGAGTGCTTGAAGAGAAGTTTGTCTATCTGTAAGCCAATCGATGTGAGACTTGAAATCCAGGCACCTGGTTTAATACAATTGAAATTAAAATCCAATCGTTTCTTTCCACCTCCAGAAACTTCTATTTGGTATCGAAACGCCCGAAGGGGCAACATTTACCTTCAACGCAAAAGTGACTTCGCTTTGAACTTATCGTTTCCATCTTTTGGGACAATATTTCTAAAGTCGTATTGAGTGTAACAGGAAATGCAGTAACATTTTTTGCTATAAAACTATATTAAAAGTACAATTTGGTTTTTCCATAAACATTTATATTATCAACTATGTTGTGCTGTCAAATCCACTACAAAATTTGATCGATGACTTGGAATTAACAAAGTTTCAAGAGTTATTTAAATAAGATCTTTTTCGAACATACATCCATTAGATATGACAGAAATGCAATCAACATTATCATAATCCTATAAAAATACATGTTATCTATCTTTTATTTGTCTATGAAATGGTTATCATTCATTTTCATATCTCACAAGATGAAAATAATCAGGTCAAAAAAAAAATGTTTTGGATTCAGTTGAACCCCTAAATATTTAATATCATCATGCTTACTTGGAAATCTTTGCAAAATTTTGAAAGTAACATGTCCTGTGATCAACACCCCTCCAAAGCCTTGAAGTGGAAAACTGATAAATGAATTTGGACAACTCATTTATTAATAATAAGTTAAAGTTTAAGTGCTATTATTTTCATTTCTATTTCGCCTGATTGTCCTTGGGATGACTTTACAATGGTCTGGAGGTTCTTGATCATTTTTGATGGTCTGGAATGAAGCTCCATTCTGATTAGACTGTACTGTGAAATCGCAGGTTATCCAATGAAGAATTTGAGCTGTATATTCTCCTTGAGTGATTTCAGTGTGGGCCTGCTCTTGTGTTGATTTCAACATGTCTTGGATCTAAATGGTGGACAACTAACTTTGATCTGTGGCATTCGTTAGTAATTAAACCCTAATACTGACTTCGATTAAGAGGAACTTACTGTAATTGAATCGGTAGATGCAGGAATGCTTGGTAATGATTTCGATGTCTTTGGACTATCGTTAAATGATGGAGATCTTGGTGGCTCTGGCAGTGGTTTGTTCTTAACTGCTTTACGCCATTCGTCGAAATCGACGTGGCTTTTTTGATTGTCTCTCACGGTCTTCAACGTATTTCTTGTAATTAGACCATGTGATTAGCCTCAATGACTTGTTTGAATTCAGCGAGCAGTGCACTGAGCTCCTCGGGTGACTCAGTTTGGAAACCACCAGATCTGGTGACAACTGTACAGAAGCTCAAAGCTGTTAGGTTCTCCGCCGCTTGTGTTCACGCACCAAACATGCATCGAGTGGTATATTTCCTTTGACTTTGAGTGGAGCTTGGTCGGTACGATCGTTGGCTTGAAGCGCAGAGGTAATTGGCTGAGCAAAATACCAACAAATCGTTGAATAAATAAAAGTTTCCATGTTTTGGTTTCTTGGTATATGAGTTGAAGTATTTCCTGGAATGTGAATCCCCAACTAATGAGTTCACCTTCCTTGATCAACTTTCTTGATGGCGAAAGAATCTTTATATCGCTGCCACTCTCTGTGATTCTTGTCTGGATATCATACATTCTCATTTGACCATCAAACTCACGCTTCTTCTCATTGACAATCGACACAATTGACTCAATTTTCTTCTGTGCCTCCTGAAGCAATGGGTATGAAGCCATTGTTGTTGGTGTTGATTTAATCAAATCCTAAGGAAGAAAGTCATCAAGTTAGCGACCAATTTCAGCAGATGGACATGATTCTAAAGATACATACTCTAAGCAAAAGTGGGTATTTACAAACTCTCTGTACTGGTTTAATTAGGAAAACTATCGAATGGAAGGGAACGACATCTCTTCTTGTTAAAAAGAGCCAAGGAATGAACAATTCTTTCCACGAAGTCCTGAAAAAGTGGAAAGTGCTTTCTGTTGGTTACTGCAATATACAAGTAGGACTTTAAAAATTGGATAGAGAAATAAATGCCAATGCAATCGATGCTCCAAAGTCAGTGTTGTTTGGATCAGTTGGAATTGGTAGTTCAACAAATTTCTTGTAGAGTTCATGGTTAACCATTGCAAGCTGTTCGACATTGCTAAACATTACATTGATTTCTTCAAGTGACGATCCTTTGGCGTCTTCCTGTGCAACCATTTCCTCTTCTCATCCAAACCATGATCCCAAGTCACGGATATAGTCACGCTCTGTTACAATAATTCTTCAATGACACGTGATCTTTGGTCTGTGGCCTGTGGCATTTCTGGGTAGGTTGGGTGAAGAAGTGGGTGCCGATCTCCTGGTGGTGAAACGAGTGACTGTGATGATGGTGAAGGTGAAGTTGCAGCGATAGAAACAGAAGGAGAATCTTTGAGGTGTGATGAAGAATTGGATTGTGGGGATGCGGGTGATTGGAGCTGGTGAAGCACTGCCAGCAGTTTCGCTGCAACACTTTTCTATGTGATGTCATCTGTAGAGAAGAGCCATTGACAGAGGTCAATGTCGGTGAAATAGATGCCATCAAATCACCTTTGCTACCATTCAACTCATTTCTCTTGATTGCCCATTTTTCTAAGTTGTTTGTGGTTGACCATCCTTCAGATTCGCCATCGGCAGAGGCATTGTCGTCCAATCCTGTTGGTGGAGAAAGGGTGCCTGTCCTGGTGAGCTGATGACCAACTCATCCTCACTGTTGCCGTCCTTCTCTTTCTCAGATCCACTGCCCAAAATAAATGAGAAGAATCTGCTTCTTTGCTGGTGAAGTTATTGTACTTTTTCTCTTTCTTTTTTCTTTCGCTCATGTCCTTGTTCTGAGTAACCTCTGACATATCGGTGAAGGTCATCTTTGAAAGCTGCAGGAGTATGTCACACCATTTCCATTCGTAATGCTAAACTCTGACTCTCCACTGTCGCTTTCCTCTGCTTCATCTGCTGACAACACAGTCACTGGTGAACTTTGTCTCACGTCTCTCTTTCTCCTTGTCAATCTTTAAGGTTCTCTTCTTTTCTCTCTCCAGAGTTTTTGTCTCTTGTCTTCAGCTTTCTTTTCGCGCTCTAATTGCTTCAGTCTCTCCTTCTCGTCTCTTCCTCCTTCTTTGATTTTTCTCTCTCTGATTCCTTTCTTTCCCTTTTCTTCCTTAACTTCTCACGCTCCTCCTTCTCAGCAAGTCGCTTTTCCTCAGCCTTCTTTTCGCGCTCCTCCTTCTCCAGCTGTGTTGTCTCTCGCGTTCCTCCTTCTCTAGCTGACGTTGCCTCTCTCGCTCTGCTTCTTTCTCTTTATCAATTGGTGGAGGCAGTGGAATGGCCATCTTTTCTTGACTTGGTTGAGCTTGAAGTTGTGGATGTGTTGAGATTTGAACCAGATGAACTATTCAAACTAACCTCCACTGCTGCTGCGTTTCTTAGGTGGTAATTCTGGCGGTACGCCATTGTTCTTCTTTGATTCTTCCTTGTGTACATGTTCCTTACCACCTGTGTCTTTTCCTTTACAACCTCAGCCTTATCTTTCTCACCATTTAAAATTAGAATATCTCTGTGTGCTATATTGTCCATGTGATCTCTGCTCTTGAACAGCCAGCTTGACAAAAGAGCCAGGTGGCAGTGTTGACTTTTCATCGAGAGCGACCAACGATACTGTATTGGGCCTTGGGTCTGTTTGCGCCATTGTTGATTGGCTCACCATTGTTGATCTTTGTTGATTTGAGCTTAATATTCATAAAGTTCTCTTGTGGCTGTTGAGTTGTCAGCGAAGTCGAGGATACTGATCTTTGACCCTCTGGCTTTGGTGCCGAAGTGGTTGCTCTGATTCTGGTAACATTGACACTGTTTCCAGTAGCACTGGGTGCATGAGTTGGATTTGAAGTTGTCGTTGTTGGAGGAGTAGGCTTTGGTAAGGTTGATGGTGAAAAAGTGGAGGTTCTAGGTTTATTTGGTAATGGTGGTGGTGTGGATGTTGTTGTTTGTTGTGGTTGGTGTAGCTGTGGAAGTTGATGGTGGAATGGCAGGCAATGGTTTAAGGGATCCAGTAGACTGACTTAATTTATTATTTTTAGGTGGAATTGTAGTTGGACGATTGGTGCTAGAGGATGAAGCACCAACCAATGGGCGCTACAATCGGAGCCTTTAAAGTCGCTGATCGTGTAGAACCATGATTAGGAGTAGTAGAACTCGTTGTTGTAGTTGTTGTAGTTGGAGTCAATGCATTTCCACACTGAGTACAAAACTTTGCTGTTGCTGCACAACTTGTATTTCCACAAGATGAACAATGTTTGGTCATTTACTACTTTGGCAATCTTCTTTCTTCTTTACTAATATAACGTTTAGATTTTGAAGATTATGATTATGATGATGTTTATTTAACTACTAATATACAAACAAACTATAATATAATAAATATTATATTGAGTTATTTAAACCTTTTTAAAAATACAAATAAATAATGTATAATTCTACAACTATTATTATTATTACTATTACTTTGATATCTATCAATTAATCAATCAAAAGGAGGGTGTGGAAAGTGTGAGTGGTAATAGAATCTCGGATTGTTTGAAATATCAATTATTTTTGATATATGGTATTATATATCTAATTTTAATGAACAGTGATGATCAGATGATCTAACAAATATGATTGATTGATTGATTGATTAATTAGTGTGGCTGGGGTGATTTTCTTGTGTTTGTTAGGGGTAATTGTATAAATGTGATATGATTGCTTAATACTATTGTTGTTGCTTGTGCTAATAATTTGCTTGATCTATGGTTGGTTGTATAAATAATGAATCAATCACTCATAACTCAATACTTGAATATAATCTGTAAAATGCTTATGTTATTATTATTGATTATGATTTGTGTAGCCAAATGATTGACCAAAGTTGTTTATTAAAAAAGGGATTTGTTTTTTTTGTTTTTTTTGTTTTTTCTTGAATGACCATGTTTATGTTAAAAAATATTAAATAAAATCTTAAAAAAAATTATGAGAATTTGATTGTTTTTATTACTTTTGAAAAGTTTGTTTGAAACTGGTAGTGATTTCATCTGATTGGTTCACTAAAAAAGCACACAACACACAACCAATTTCATTGTCAAATCCGATGTCTTCCACCACCCAAAACCAAAACATCTTTACAAATTAAAAAAAAAGAACTATACAGCCACATCCCAAATCCAAATTCAATCCAAAGGTAAACTATCCAATTGATACTATGATTTATTAAATCATAATGATCTGATTTAAACCAAACCATTCAGTTGACTTCACTAAGTGTAAACTAACTCATTGCAATTTGTTGTTATTATTATTATTATTATGTCAGAGAATAGATAGATAGCTAAGTGATGAGTGATGCATCTACCAAAGTGGTCGAGTTGATTCCAATATCAAAGTTGGAAAATAAGAATAGAGTGGACAATATTGAGAAGATCAATGAATTGCTGGCAAAATCACTCGGTGGCAGAGCACAAAAAGACTCAATCAAGGTGGCTTCCAGTGAGCTTGGTGGGCTTGGCTGCTTTGCTCTGAAAGACATTCCTATTGGAACTCTTGTCATCGACAGGGCTGAAGCATTCGCTGGGGCAGTCGTTGAAAAAACAGCATCTTTGCACAAATTGCATGGTTCCCATCAATGGAAACGGTCGCAATTGCCAAAAGAAGTGTGGCACAGAATACTGCAGTAAAGCATGTGAAGAATCAGATGAATTACACAAGGAAGAATGCAGTCTCCTAATGAGGCTTCAGAGCAGAGTCAAGGCAACGCCGACCAAAACAGTGCTACTTCTCTCAAGAATTCTGTTGAAACGACAGAGAATCCTAAAAGATCAGACTTCAGATGAATCATTAAGGGCCAAAGTAGCTCTGATAGACTTTCTTGTTAATTCGTAGGTTCGCTGATCGCTCACATGCAAAAGGGAACCACTGTTACTGATCGATCGATTATCTTCATTGATCATAGATAAAAACTCATATGCTCAAAAAGACTTGGAAAGTAGGATTGGACTAGCAACAATGACTGGATCGTTTCTACTTGGTCAACCACCACAATCGGTTACTGCAAAAGAAGTCGAAATACTCTTGATTACATATGTACATTGAATTTGCAACTCATTCACAATGAACGATATGTTCTACTCCATGGTGACGGGTACTGCCTTTTTCCCTGAGCTATCATTCTTCAATCATTCGTAAGTTGAATGGCAAAAGCTGAGTAGGCTTGGTACTAACATGGACTTCTCAAGTTGCCAACCAAATTTGATTGCGATTACTTGCAAAAAGAAAATATCATTGCACGCAATTAGGCCCATAAAGACAGGTGATGAGTTGACGATATCTTACGTTGATGTAACAGAGAGTGCATTGGACAGAAACAAGAGTCTGATGGAAACGTTCTTCTTTGAGTGTAAATGTAAATCTTGCTGCGATGTCAGATCAGAGAAGCGAGCGGATATGTACTTCCTTTGTATGGAATGTAAAGGACGAGTTGATTTTATTTTGGCAACAGCAATGGCGAGATTGTTGCGAAATGTATGCAATGTAAGAAGTCAAGTCCAGCCAAAGAGTTGTCGATGGCAGCCGAAAGAGTGTTGAAGGAGCTTATGGAGATCGTGATGAACTTCCAGCAAACCAATAAGATAAAGCGCCCCCAAAGTCGAGTCAGCCCTAGAGAAATGTAGCAAGCTATTTCACTCAGGTGACAGAAGAAGCTATTCCATTTTAGTCGATATAGCAAAATATGATGCAGAATACATTTGTGGAGTTATATAATCAAGGCTATCCTCCCGAGCCAAAACTGAGAGAAGTCTTTAAAGGCCTCAGTCTCCGAATTTACAATTATCATACAATCCATTTTGGAGCAGATCATCCAGATACCATACGATACAAATCACAATATCTTTCAGCGTATGTATACATTAGTTCATTTACATTCCAATACTGGATCTGACACCTAAATCAAATCTATTCTAGAATTGGAAGAGAAGCTGAATCCAGAAAAGTTTTAGAGGAATGTAGAAAGTATTATGGTTGGTGTTATCCAGAATTTTATTGAAAGAGCACTCATAAAGTTAGATTTAAAGAAAATTTATTAAAATGTTAATAATAATAATTTGAGGGATTGGATGGATTTGATTGATTTCTACAATGTCTTGACATTAATTGATTGATTGGTTTATGATTGTTATCCATGCCATAATTAATTATGACATGTTTTAGATTGAAAAAAAAATAAAACTATTTAATTAGGTTTGATTTTAAAGTAATGCTGGATAGTTGAGTGTTGTTGGTTTACTTCTTCTTTCCGCACTTGAATCCACCGCATGCTGAAATGACAATAATGAAAATAATAATCTGTATGGTAAACAATTGATAAAGTTAGGATTACTTTGATGAAGGGTCCTTAAGGATACTTACGGCTACTACAACGGCAATGATAATCATCAATTTAACATTCTTCCACCACATTGAGCATTTCAATTGTTTGCTTTGCTTTTTGAATTGGAATGATTGTTGTTGTAGGTTCTCTGTACGATCGACAAGAATTTCAATCTTTTCACCACGCTTCAATAGCTGTGGAGCGATATCGCTAACCAAAATATTCTTTACTTCATCTACTTGCTCCTTAGTACGATTGATTGTGTCTGACTCTGGGTTGTTTGAATAGTGATCCTTTTTGTCATAAATTTCGCCATAGTTAGTAATCTATTCCAAATAGGAGGGTCCAAAATCAAATGTTCATCCTACCATAAGATTTTCTAAAGTTCTTGAGAAATCAGTGTTCATAGCATATGCCATTGCATTCTTTCCTTTATCTCCATAGCTAGCTTTGAATCTATTCTTTACATCTTCCAAAAACAAAAATGGTTTTCTTCTTCCAAACTCTTGATCTGCCATACATAGATATGTCAATGAATCACTAACAAGATAATGGAAAATATATCTAAAGAAGGAGGAATACGAATCATGTTAGCTTGAGCATGCCAATACCAATACACTATCGCACTAACAACACAATCACTCCTCTCTGATAACCTACTTTTCATATACATAAGACATCTTGGTATCGTTGGGAGGAATCAATTCCAAGATTCTCTTGGTAATCGATTGGAAATTACCGGTGGTATTAGTGTATTCAGCCAAGATGGTCGAACCTCTTGCAATCAAAGAGTAGATAATAGGCATTGTGTATTATTATTGTTGTTGTTGTTGTTGCTGATGCTGAAGCTAATACTGTTTCACAAACTATAGATGGAGAAGATCCTAATATATTATAATAATAGATATAATAATAATATATGCAACAATATATATATAGATAATTGAATTGGGAATGGAATATGATATGTTTATTATTATGAAGGTAGCAACTTTGTTTTTAAAAAAACTTTTTAGACCAGTGTGTATTGGTGGTGGGGTGATTTTGAAAGGTTGTCCAACCTTTTTGTTTTTTTGGTTTTTTTTTTTTTTTTTTTTTGAGGATATTGTTTAGTTGGAGATAATTGTTGCCATTGCATTGTAATTGTGAAATGAATGGATAATCTTATTTAGTCGTCATGAAGCTTAATTAGATTAGAATTGTGAAGACAACTTAATGTATACAATCCAAATTGAATGATTATTTGGAGCAATGGGAATATCTTTGATACTGGATCGATTTTCTCAAAATAGGACATTGGCAAATAGGTTAAAGCAATCACCAACATAATATGAATAAATTGATAAATCTATCCTTGTTATCCTGTTGACATAGCGGTTGTTAGTTAGTGTATTGTATCTTGTAGTAAGGTGGTCTGAAATAGTTGATTGTAGCTTACAGATTCGTCGAGGTTACTTAAAAATGAATTTTCGGTGATGGATGAGGAGTCGGATCGACCAAGAGTAATGGTGAATGAAAGCAATGTAATAAGAGATACAACTACAGAGAGCAGATTGATTGTATAAGAAAAATAACCTGTTAGACCATTGGAGAAATAGGTGAAGCATTGAAGGCAACAAAAATGTAATCATAGCAATATCCAACAACATCGAATCCTCCACAAAAATCATGAATGGAATCAAGAGTACCAATATAGTGACCACAGATGAAAGTACACTAAAGTATAAATTGATTAGTTAAAGATGAAGAATGATATGAGAATATTCATGTTGATACCAACTTTGAATTGAATGAGGTAAGAGAACTAGATGTAAACAACTTGTAGAATATAAAAATCGATAGAACATAGCATACGATTGAAGCTATTACCGAGAATACTTTAATAGGGATATCATAGGCAGGATCTATGGTCTTGTTCATCAAAGTTCGATTGGTAAACAGTATCAGATTGATCGACTGGTATGCTTTGCAGCAATATGAATACTGGGCCAATCCAGTTGAGTATGAATAAATAGGATTCAGTAATGACAGCAGGTATATACCAAATAAATGAAAACAACGATATCAACAAAGGCAATTCTATAACAAAGTTATAAGTCGACTTTTATAACATCAAATTAACATGTTAATATTCTTATTATACTTAGGTCTCTTTATTACATACCCATATATCAGGTAAAACAATAGTTATAAACAATAATATACAATGATATAAAATTAAAAACGATCGATGTGTTTGCAACATTGTAATTTGAGAACACCGATGACAGCAATAGAACTGCCAAAGGCAATACAAATACCAACAGTTTATTTAATAAATAGAATATCATTATTATCTTTTTAACTCGAATTAATAATAATAATAATATAATAATCTTATTAATAGCAAGACAACATATATATATCGAAAACTATCTTTTAATTTAAATTAAAGTTGTTGCTTCGACTTCAATTCCACATGAATGCATTGTGTTGAAATTCACAGAAAATTAAAAATGTTAAAAGGAGTTTGGGCGCCATTGAAGATTATCAATAAACAACCTACTTTATCTGTAGATAAACAGTTATAATCTTTTCTTTATTCATTTGTTTATTTAACAAAGAATAAAATGCATGTAACTACTTGTAATACTTATTTGGGTGTGATCACCAACATTGGAATAATAAACCTTCAAAACATTGTGGTTCTGAATACTCTTTCATTTTCATACTTGATACAGAAATCAGATGCTCCTTCTGAAATATATAGTTTGTTTGTCCTCACATTTAACTCTGTTGTATTATTGTTTTCATGTTGATATCGTGATGGTTTGTTAGTTGGTTCGTTTATTTGAGCAGTGGAAATAGATAGTAAGATTTTGTTATATTACTTACGCAAATGGAGAATCACAAAGTGGGTAGGGAGATAAGTTAAGTCTGCTGGTTGTCCATTGCAATCTTCGTCGGTGTATTGGTTCATGCCTGTGTATCCTGAGTAGGCTTGGAGAAGCTGCTCTTCAGTCTGGCAAGTATAGTCGGAGAAGTATGGGTCTTCTGGATAGCATGTGTTGTATTCATGTACTTTACGGTGAGTCTCATTCGTACAAGCAGAATCACTGTACTCTATGGACATGATGGCTGTTTCATTGCAAACATACAAGTAGCTACCATAAGTGTATTGAATGCAACCGGAGGTATCATAGCCATACACTTCAATGACCTCGGAGCCACAATCCGAAGAATTATAATAGGTATTTACATAATAAATAGTAGATGTGTTCTGTGCAGCGACACCAGCATTGTCAACAACCAACAAACCAAGAAACACTGCAACTAACAATACAATACTTGAATAATTCATTTCTTTGAGCTTATTCATTCTAACTGCCACCTATAACTGTTGTAAACAAAACAATCAAATGTAAACTTGATGACAAGTTCAACATTGATTGGCATGGTATTATTCAAAGCCAAACTTTATATATAATGCAACTTGAAAAAGCACTCAACAATTCCTGGTGATAATATCTATGGCGGCTTGGCTATTTTCGGGTTCTGACACTTTCATACCACTCCGCTGCGCCTCCGAAAAAACAAAATCACTGAAATAAATCAGCAATCTATCTATTGTTGTTGGACATGATCGACATATAACGCGATGTCTATTGTCTTCAATATAGAACAATTCTATTAATTCATTTTATTTATAAATATTTATAAAATGGTCATATTGAACGTTAGATATTCCCTTATACTGTAGAAAATCACTTGACACCTTTCTACTTTAATATCATTAAAAGTAGAATGCATTTGCATTTTGATTTAGAGTACTGCTTGGCAGACCAAGTCATAACACTCTATATTTTTGTTTTTGTTAATTTGTTAGACTAATTAAGTGTTCATTGCACTAAACGCTGTCTGTCTGCTGAAGTTTTCATAGTATATTTATAAATGACTTAGTTTGTAGATTTGAGTTGATTAAAGTCATTCAATTGTGATGATAGATAATAATTGTTGGTTTTGAGATGATTTCTTTGAAAACTAATGCATGCTTATCTATCATGATTTGTATTGAATGTTGTTGACCATTGGTGTCATTAATGTCTCTTTTATATCTTTTTTGTGCAAGTGTTGTTGGTATATAGTCAAGTGGAATGACCTCGATGGTCATCTGTTATGCATCTAATACAAACAGGCACTTTACAAGTATTACAATGTAATTTGAATTTCTTCTGATGAATTTCACATAGATTCATTATTATTGAATTAGACTATAATTCAAATAAGTAGAGATATTTGGAATTGGTTAAAAATTCATTCATTTCCATTAAAAACAATTTATGAGGAACACACCTATGATCAATATTATTCTTATCTACTTAAAACTAACTACTTAAAAATACAACTTTGAGAATTAAGAGTTGCTATTTATATAATTATTTTATTAGCTTTTGGACTATTGTTCTTAAAGTGTTTGAAACTCAACAATGATAAAAATCTATTTGGTCTATATCCATTCATATTAGTATTTATATTAAAGAAATGATTATATTTGTTGAAGGGGGATGTAAAAGTGGAATATGATCTAATTGTTGAAGAAGAAGAAGAAGAAGAAAGTGTTGTTGTTGTTGTTGTTGTAGTAGTTTTACGGAATTTTTTGATTTTAATATTGCTATTTATATTGTTGTTATTGCTTTTGCTATTGCTACTGCTCTTGGTAACGGTATTTTTTGTTGACATCAATGACAATATCTGGTTCTTCTTTACTACTACTATTATTTTGAAGTGATTTACTGCTTGGATTTTTAAATCCCAATGTTACTCTCTATATTTATATAAAAGATAAAGATATCAAAAAACAAATAATAAATTAATATAACAAATTTAAAATAAAAATAATATAATAATGGATGTATTTATAAATATGGAATGGTAACTATATTTATTGGTCTATAGTAATAATACAATCGAAAATATTTGATTTTGATTTATAAATATTTAACTCTATAGAATATTATTTAAATCTAAAAATTAATTAGATTTATAATTAATATCACCATTCACATTTTCATTATTTGTATTAATATCATTTCTACTATTATCATTATTATTATTATTATTATCGTTGGAACTAACAATATTATTATCATCTAACATTGCTTTTCTTTTCTTACTTAAATGTATATCATTATTAATGTTAGTTCCATCGGTATCATTATTATTATTATTGGTTTTGGTGATATTTTCATTATTCTTATTATTACTATTCTTATTATTATTATTATTATTATTTGATTTCTTTTTGATATTATTATTATTATTATTTTGTTTTGTTTTTGGATTTAGGTGGATTTTGATTTGGATTATGATTGTTTTTTACCTTTTTTGGGATTTCAAAGATTTCTTCTTTTTTCTTGTAGAGGTATGATTCAAAGACTTTGGTAAGGTGTGGTAGCATTGGGAATTGGTATGGTGATACCTGAAGAAGATCGAATGCTAAAACCAAAGGCTCCGTGTGATTGTAAATCGGGCATCTTAGAGTATCTCTGACTAAAGTGAGTTAGCAATGTAAATTTAGCACGCATTTGTTTACCAATGTCCAATGCTTCGCCAATGGTCGAGTGTCTCTTTGCCTTTGCCTCTGCAAGCATGTCATCTCCAAATGTAGCTTCATGCAACAAGAATGTTGAATCAATTCCTGCTTTTGCCAATTCACTGCTGGTCTGGTATCACCCGAATAGCTGTGAGGGATAATCAATAGGTAGTTAATTTATCGGCTGTTTCAATTGCCAATCCAATCTAGGATCTGGAACGATTGCTACTTACGTAAACTTTACTCCGCTTTCTAACTCTATGACAATTCCACATGCATTGGAACAATGGATAACAGGTACAACTTTCAAGTGAAGCAATTCCCAATTTCTGGAGTGCACCACTAAACTGTATATTAATATTTGTGATTTCTTGGGTATTCATTCAGTATTCTAATTTCCAGCTACTTACATTGCTTGGCTTGATTCTTGAATTTTTTCAAAAGCTACACCTTTAAAATCAATTGGCGTCATTCTACTTAATTTCTGTAACCATGAAATAAGCTGTGCTGGTCCAATCACCACCAGAGGTTCTTCATTTGCTCTGTTGGCTTTTTTCAATGCTTGTGATCTCTTTTCTAAAACTCTTGGAATACCCAGATGGTGATCTGCATGAACATGTGAAATCCAAATGACCTTCATATCCACAAGTATTTTTTCTATGTTTTGATGTCCATAAAATCTGGCTAGTTGCCCATAGGTTCCCTCTCCGCAATCCAGCAACATATTAGTTCCATTCTCCATCAAAATATGATTACCTGTAACATTTCTATATGGTGAAGGCAAAGCACTACCTGTTCCAGTAAACAATACTTTTTGGATATTCAATTTTATGAGGATCACTATTACAAACTAAAAGTGCCAACCAAATAAACATGTTTTGTTAATAAAAAATAACAAGTAGCTTCAATGAATCATCAGATATTTAAACATACCGCTGATTGCTCTATCTAATATATCTTTTATGGAAATATCTGGTAGGACTATATCATCAGTTTGACCGACTTGTGGTACAACTTGAATTCTCCTGCTTGACGAAGCAGGTGCCAAGGTCAATCTCATCAACTTTTCAATTGGAAGAATATTTTTTTTAATGTCTCAGAGTGTAAAGTTGGTTTGCTCTCCTCAAACAGAGGTTTGATACTTCTTTCCTTGAACAGGTTTTGGGAATAGATCTGGTGCTAAATTTGCCAAACGGTTCATGTGAACTTCTGCAGTTGGGAACGATGGATTGTACTGACAATTCTCATTGTTTTATAACTACGTGCTGAATTTACAGTTAGTGCTTGAATTGCTTGAAACTGTTCAATGGAGAAATACATACTTTTGTTTTCGGTTCCAAACTTTCCATAAATTCAATATATCGCGGTGAATGTAAAACTTCTGGTGGAGCAATGTGGAAGATCGTTACCATCTTGATTTCCTTATTAAAATATGGAAGGAATGCTTCGTTTGAGAATAGAGAATTGAAATATTCTTCAGAGGGGCATCTCAATATTGTGAAATTCTTTCATAGACAACGATTAGTATCAAATAAAACATAAGATTGGATAGCTATATTTACTGGTTGCGAGAGATGGTTCATCCATTACTTGATGTGGGAAAATTTGTTTGGCCATCTGGAAGTGTAATGGTCTCACCATTCTTTAAACGCTTGAA
>RCNN01000333.1:0-34945 GCA_003667245.1 Heterostelium multicystogenum
ATACAAACAACTACTATCTACTATTTCATTTTCTATCTCCGTCAATTTAAAACACTCCACAATCATCATCATCTTCTATTTTTTATTTTAATAAACTTGACAATCACCAAATATTGAATTACTAAAATAATATATGGATATTTTACCAAATTAAAATAATCTATTTATATATACATCAAATTTATTTGTTGCAACATCATTTTTGATATTCCCCAAAAAATTCTTTGTTTTAAATCATAATTTGGAATATCAATTCAGAACAAACTTTTTGTTTATAATTACTATCACAAGAGGATTGTCCGACTTTAATAAAAATACTAATTATTGTAAGACGTTATAATAAAATATTAATACTAATTTTTATTAACATTCTTATTGTCTATAGGTTATTAACTCAAGTTCTTCAAACATCGACCCAAACATTCCTCAATTTGAATGTATTGAAAGATATTGGTTAACAAATTGATTTTTTATCAAATATCACTATTTTTATAGTTATTCTTATTTCTCCTCCCTACTTTAATAATATAAGTTAAAATAATATTCAATTTAGATATTGTATATTAACTATAGCTTAATACCAACCCGATCTCGATCTCCATCCCTGTTCCGACTACGATTTTATTTATTTAAAAAAGACTGTATCTAAACAACTTCACTAAAAATTTTTAATACAACAAGCATCTACATCAGCAACCAACAAGTCAATTCACCCCAACAAAAAAAGTCAATTTTACTTTAAATTGACAAGACCAACTAATCAAAACTTTACAATACCTCTGTGAACCAAAAAAACTAAAAACAAAAAGGTAAGTTTTTTTTAATTTTGCCAAACTGAGATTGTTCATCAACAACACCAATTTAATCATCCCCCTTTTTGCAAAAAACTTCATCCAAACACCACCATCTACCCACTAAAACAACCTTCAAATTATAATATTATCATTCACCCTTGACAATATTTTTGTTTTTCCTCACACCACAAACACCACATGTTTTTAATTAATTATGTAATATTATTATTTTATTTTTTTTGCTCACCTAAGAGGTTTAATCTTATTTTAATTATAATTTATGTATCCTCAATTTCCAATTTGACAATTATTTATATTTTGTATTGTTGTTTTGTTTTGATTCAATATTGTTTATTAGTTTGGTTGTCAATATACATATTTTTTGTATATATAGATATATATACATTTCGCGAAACTATTTTATTAACACCGATCACAACCACCCATTTGTATATATAAATTAATAAACAAACTGTTCAAACATAATATAATATTATTTTGGTCAAGATAACATTACTAACAATTCACTATCCTCAACGTTTGTTGTGGATTATGGAATTGTCTCTGTAGAAGAAAAAAACAACCATGATGAACGAAGTCTCAGCACTATCTTTGAATCTCATGGATAGGACATCAAGTACTATCTATGTTAGCAATATACGGACACACTACACCTGTCTCCTCAATTTCTAATATCTTTTTCAAAGTAAGTAAAAATGATAGTCACTATGCTTTGAATTGTATATTTACATGTTGTTATCTACTTTCTATTAGATATGGTCCACTTGAAGAGATGTGAGATTCCTGAGAAAGGAATAAATTTGGAAAGACTAGAGGATTTGCTTTTATCGAGTTTGAGAATAAGTCTCACGCTTTCACTGCCTTTGACGAGTTATCAAAACAAGAAATCCTATTAGATGGAAGAATTCTAAAATTAAGAAGTAAGTTTAAAATATCATTCATTTACTATCACTTTTACTGATAATGATGTACAACATTAGTGGGCAAGAGCTACGAAACTATATAAAGAGGATATTCAAAGTTTAAGTACTGAATCGAAAGAAAATCATGGGCAACTTTTCAAGGTAAATTTATTTAATATGTTTGTGTCTAAAAAAAATAGCATACTAAATTATGTTGTTATTTTTAGAAATCATTCATTTGACTCTAAATATGCAAAGAATAAACGAAAGGGTGGTGCTCAAAAATAAAAGAACGACAGGAATGTACAATGGAAGCAGCCCTAATGTATATGACGGTTCTCAATTTGATTTCAAAACCAAAAACCATTCAACCCGACAGTTGCTCAACCACTCATGAAAAAGGATATGGATTACTCGAACGGAAATACCAATCCATCCTATAATCATGTTAATCCAAGTCTATCAATTAACAGTGGAAGCAACACTAGCAATGGTATTGCCAAAAAGAATGTAAATTTAATTGTAAGCGGTCAAAACTATGATAGCAAGCTAGTTGTAAATGGGTACAATGATGGTACCAAACTCTCATCTCAGCTCGAACAACTACATTGGTAGTGGAAACCTCAATTCGAACAACTCTCCTTCCAACATGATAAAACGGCGCAGTTGGATTGAAATCATTTAACGACACCCCATTAAACGCCACCAATGGAAAACTCTATACAAAACTCAAACCAATCATCCAGCAACACCAATCCCTCCAATAACAGCTCAACAAAACCAATACAAACCCCAATAACAATACATCTTCCACAAATATAGCCAATCCAAACACTTCACCCTCCCAAAACTTAAAACTCTGTAAAATGATAATGAAAATAACGCCAACAACATCTTCACCTCATATTTTGGATCAAACATGAACAATAATTTTGATTTCAATCTTCAATCCACCATAAGCAGTATAGCTAATCTCGATTTACGCGCCAACGAAGTCAACCTGGTTAAACCAAAACCCTACAACGTACCGATCAACGTCCATTCCTCATCGAACAACTATCCCAATTCATTCTTGAATGAAGATTTCAATCCTGATACACAGTCATACAACAACTTACCTCTAATATTCTCTCCAATCCTCCAACTACCACTATTTAACAATCAGGACCCTTATATGTCAATAATCCAACCAACTCTTCTTTCTCCAATTTTTCAAACAATTTCACCTCAAACTTTGGAGGATTCAACTCGTTATTTCAACTCGAACTTCAACTAAAGCCAACACTGTACATTTTTAAAATATTATGTGAGATAGTTTAAAATATACATTACCACCACATACAATGAATGAAGAAGCATCAAATATTAAAATCAAATACACCATTTACACAAGAGGGTAAGACAGTTATTGAGGTTCAACTAGTTTAGTAGCGTGGATGAATACAACAAACGAACATGTCTATTGATGGAAACCAATATTGAAGTACCTCCTCGCTAAACGCTTCCACAATTTTATTTCATTATAATAATTTTTTATTTTCAATAATTACAACTTATTATTTTTGTTCAATAAACAATAATAATCTTTAATCAAGTTGTAACATCGTTGTATTCATCATACTTCCTCCCCTTCCCCAAATTAAAAAAAAAACAAAATAAATCAAATAAATAAAGTAAATCTCACAATAAGTATTATTCTAGATTCAAAAATATACAGTGATTATTGTTTCACTTGGATCTTCCAAAATGTATATCATATGGGTCATATATACCAAATATCTATTAGTGACATTGGAAAAAAATATATATATATTATTATAAATTTGTATTTTATTAATTTAAAATGAATTTAGTCTTGCATATTTGCAGCATTATTTAATTTTTTGTAAACACATTATTAATATACCTATTTGCCAAAATCATTTCTAATCCTACACAACCAATAAATCCAGCCATAAATACAGGTGGTCTAATTGTTTTTGAAAACATTCTTTTTCTAAAAAAACAATAACAAATCATATTAATAATAATCCGATCATTAGTCCTTTTGTTATTTTTTAACATACCTTATTGTGTGAATTGAACCCATTGCTAATGTTGCCGGTATTGCTAATCCAGTGGTGATTGAAAGTGGTAAACCATATTTGGTTAGGAATGAGGCTCCTCCTGTTTCCTCCAAGCTTTGCTCTTAGTTTGAAACCTTCGACTGGATCATTTGATATGCTTAGATATTCCTGGTAGATGGGCTCTACCAACAACACCAACAATTGTTTTACCTGGTGTATCTCTGAGTGTGCTCGCCATATATTGATCTCTTTCATTCACCAAAATATCATAGAGTAATGGATACTCTTTGATAATCTCCAAGTCCATATCAGTATTCCTTGATTTAACATCAAGATCTTCAATGAAATTTTGAAACCAGCGATGTATCTCGGCTTCACTAGATCTATTGACAAGCCAAGTAAATTCGCACAGTGACTTATAGATTTTCAATAGAGATTTACCATCAATTGCATTTATTGCTTTAGTCCAAGACTCTGATTGTGGTTGATAGATTAATAAAATGGTTTGATTAAGGAAAGGGCATAGCCTATTGAGATATCTTACGATTTTGATCTCTATCACCCAAAACAATTGTACATTTATTTTCTTTGGCATAATTATATGCTATTCTAAAACTCACTGCCGCTTATATATTTTGTAAATCTCGATGAATAATGATAAAAAAGTTGAACTTATAATCAATAGAAATGATGAAAGATCACCTGTCCAATCAATCTTGGGTACATATTTAAGTGATTGCTTGACTCTCTCATCACTAATCGTTAAATGTCCTTTTCTTTCTTCTGATAACTCTAAAAACAAAGTATCTGGCTTTACTATTTCCAACAAATTCTTCACATCAATTGAAGATTTATCTGAAGCATGATTACATCCAATTAAATATATTGTGGAGCCTTTCGTATTGCAATGCAATACTCTCACTATTCGATCTGAATCTTTAATCTTTGATCTGATTAACTCTTTTATTTGTTCATTATCTTGCATCCTCGAAAAATGAAAAACGACAAATAAGGTAGATCAATTGTAATTCTTTATCAAAAAAAAACAAAAAAAACAAAAACAATCAACCTAATTGATGAAATTGGAAAATTTTAATCATTGTTATTCTTTAATGTTTGGATAATATGGCTTTGAATTGAGATTAATCAACTATTATTTATTGCAACCATTTTAATCTTTGAGCCTTCTCTAAAGATTTTGAATTTTCTCTTTATCAATAGTATTCCTGCTATGGATAGAATAGTCACAAACACAACACATCCAACTACAATACCGGCTATTTGGGCATTGGACAATCGATTGTTGTTTTTACATTGGGGTTTGTCTCCTGACACTAGCACTGAAAAATCGGGATCGAGGAAAATTGAGTTTTCATAGTGTGGTATGTTGAGACCAATATAGGTTTGGGCGGTACCTGATGACTTGCCAGCGGACGATGCTTCAATGACTTGGTATTTGTCATCGAGGAGGTGGTTACTCAGTACTTGGCTGTGGCCATCAATAAATACCTGTCTTAATGAATCTTCCGAAAAGTGACCTGCTGTTGACGTTCAGCTTGATCCACTGGATGGAGTCACTGTCAGTAGACTTTCCTACTTGGTTGCTTACACATGGGTCCGCTTCGTTTGTTGAAATCTGGGCAGACATGACAAGTTGTAAACTGGAAAGTTGATCTGAAAAATCGTACTTTGTCATTTCAATCGAGTATTTAATGGTATTGGGAACCAATTGGAATGTTTTGACCTCCAAAAGTAAAGTTGGATGCATTCTCGAACCACTGGACAGTGACTGTTAGGTTGGTGTTACTAGCATTGGTCTTGTAGATATATAGATTTTCAGTTTGATTATTGAATCCCCAACTTTCAAATGGGTACACTTTGATTACGTTTCCAGAGCTGTCCAATTCTCGAAGGACAACAATGGAAAGAATAGCATCGATTTCTTTGGATCCAATGACGGAGTCAGGTTTGTTAGTTCCTACATTGTGATCAATTATAATTATTTTATCTTGACATCCTGGACCTGTGAAATTGCTTGTGCAAATACATCCGTTGACAGTACATTTTCCTCTTCCACTACACTGATTTGGACAAATTCCTTTGTCAATGAATAGAACAGAACCGGTTGTGGCGAGGTTGTGAACTTGTATGGAAAGTGGCAGTCCACCAGCTTGGAATGGGTTGGCAGGAGCCTTACATTCTATTCTTGAATAGTCAGACAATACAATAGGACATGGTTTCGAGTCGATAGTTACAGAAATTACTGTACTATCAGGCCAGAAATTTTCACCGGTAATTGTAAGGATCTGTTCGATATCAGCTGTTAAAGTAGCTTCATAAATTGATGGAGGAGCATAGTTAATTCTTAAATCGCTGGGTCCAACGACGCTCACTACAGTTGATACGTTGAGAAATAATGAAATATTTCCAACAACTCCTGGATACATATTGAATTCAAATGACTTGTAGGGCACAATTACGTTGAAGTTATTAATAAGTGTGCCTGGATTCTCGCCAATCAATATTGATGAGAAGTCATTATTCACAAAAAGATTTTCTCCAGTGACTGTTACTTTGCCACCCCTTGTGGGTGCATTTGATATTGAATGTACTTTAGGTGGCTCCTGTTTAGCCATAGTTGAAGCTGTTGGAATTGGAACTACTGTATTGTTGACAGAGTATGTAAAAACGATTTTACCTGCTAACTTCATAGGATTCAAGCAATGTGTTTCTCTATTTGGTTTTATAACTGTACAATTTAGAGGAACTGAAGGTGTATTAATACCGTTTTGATGCACTATAATATACTCTGAGAATGGTCCCAAGTCTAAACCTTTAATAGTAATAACTGGTTCGGTTGAAGATATTTGTGAAACAGACTGGATTACTGGAGCTTTGTTGTTGATATAAAAAGTTAGGTAAAGTTAACAGTTGTTCCCTTGTTAATGATAATCAAGTACTTACAGCATGTTTCTAATTTTTGTTTGTTGATTATAGTTTTATAAAATTGGAATCTGAAATATAGTTTCTATATCCTGGATGAGCAGGTGCATACTCAAAGTCTATTTCATCTGGGAAGTTACGAGTAATTAGCTCTAATGGTGCACACATTAAGATTTGTGGATAGTAAGATTGTGTGAATTTGACACCATATGCATTCATATCCATTAGTCCATTGTCCAGTAGAGATTCAGGTATCAAATTTGCAGAACAATTCTGCATATAAATGAATTTAAGAGATGAATTTCCAACAGACTCAAGTGGAATAGTTAGTGATGGGTTAAAAGCAGTAACAACACGAGTGAGACTCTTGTGTTCCGAGAAAAAACGACCATCCATTTTACCAACGAAATCATTTCCAACAATATTGATATACTCTATTAATGGCCAGTTTACCTCATGAAAAGCTGGAAAAGTCTTATTTAAACCAGGAAATACCATAGTCCTAGATTCATGGGTAAAGAGGCAATAGTTAATTAGTAATCGGTATTGAAAGTTATATTAGGATTATAAAGATCTATATCTTACAAATATTTAAGTTTGGATAGTTGATAAAATGAATTGAATGTGTAGTTTTGTACAAAACCAGTTCCTGAAAATGCGCTAAAGTATTCCAATATATATTTGTTAATAGTGTTTCCAAATATTATTTTCTTGACACCAGAATCTTACAATGAATTTAAGTCGGGTGATCTCGAAAGCAGTGCAGGTGTAATAGATGCATTTTGATTTAAAAGATTGGAATGCCTTAAAGCCAATCCACTGGGATATTAGAAGCAATGTGTTAGCCACCAGCTTGCAAACTAGTTATGAAATATTTAGATAGAAACTTACAAATCCAATAACATATCGGTAAATAGATTCTCTTGAAAATAATATTGGACTAAATAGCTTGCTGGAGTTGATTTTGTAGTTTGTTGGACATAGCTGAATGGATAAGATAAGATATATTGAATGATTAATATTACGGTACGGACTTCATATCTATGTGTTGGTAGAAATAACTTACTAAAGTTGCATTGGTGAGTTTACAATTGGTACTCTACCATAGTATGAAATGAGAAACAATCTTCGAAGTGATACCATTGTAGTTAGGTCCTTTGTTGGATCCATTGTAATAAGCATATCACTATTATCTTTCTGGAGTAAGGCCAACTCTACAATATTTAAATGATTATAAATTGTACTTGGAATATCCATTGACTTATCGTATATGATCAATCTAACTAAATGTATAAATCTGTCAAACTTATTTGGAAGTGTGATGTTTTTCACTGATCCAGGATTATATAAGAGCCTATATAAATATGTCAGGACCATCAAAGAAAATTAAATTAATAGTCTATTAGAATGAATGTACTACTAAGTATAGGATGGAGATTAATCAATTAAATCGGATGTGTCCATACAATAGTTGAGCTCTGTTGACTCCATTACAAGTGACTAAAGATTCACTGTTCTTGTCATAGAATCCACAGGTGTTGGGTTTACTTTGCCATTCAATACCAAATGCAGATTGTAACTCTAATAATACATCAACTAAAATAGAATTCAATCGAATAGATCAAATGGTTTCTGTTAGAAATCTATCTGATCTGGTATCACTGAGTTTCATACCTTCACTCTGTGGAAGCTGTTGACTATATACATCGATAATATTAATGGATAGACATAAGATAAACAATAGACATATCTGAGATTTAACGTATATAGTATTCATATTTCTCTCTGGTTTGAAGGGTAAGAACTAGTGGTTTGATTACCCAAAATACACAATTAATAATGTCAGTTGTTAAAAGTAGTAAGTTACAAAAAATAATGATCAAGTGGGCATGACATACAGACAAATCTAAAATCTAAATCTATATAAAAAAGATTGATTTGGTTTCCTGATCATTGAAAATATCTTATTTAGCTTCTTTGGTACCAAATTTGGGTTAAATATTTTGCACTTTCGAATTAGGCTTAGGAGGTAATAATTTGTATTTATAAATCTTTCATTGAAATAAATCTAACATTTACGAATGAGGCAGTTGTGTTGAATCAATTATATATATTATATATATATCTTTTTATTTTATTCGATAGTTTAAATTAGGATTTATATATTTATAAGTTGTTATTATTATATGAATTTAACTCGATGGTATCTTTTGCTTCGCTGAAGTGATTTGCATCTGGGAGACTCATTGTTGAAGTACTCTTACGAAGATTGGTGTTTGAATCTAATAATGTGTTTGATGGATGTACAAAGAATAATGTGTAATGAGAAGTCTGCATGAGTTTCTCTGGGATGGTAACTTCATCTCTTGGTAAACCAGCAACTACCATCCAGTAGTCAGAGTCTTCAGATCTTGAACGTTGCAAGATCTCTTGGTATGGGCTGGCACTCTCGATGAGCACGAATCTACCAATATCCAACTTTTGGTTGGAGGTAACCATTTCACGTACTTGTTCGACTTTGTTGGTTACAACTTGGACTGTGATATTCTTTCTTCTGGCCATCTTCATTACCAATGTAATGGCATCTTTTTCGTAGTCTTCGCCAGTGTACATGACCAAGATAGTGTGGCTCTTGTTAAACTTATCGATACCCTTGTCAACTACAATACCAACAGCAGACTTGACATTTTGGAGTACCTTTTGGATGGTTCTTCCGTAAAGGAGTGTGTCTACTGATACACCTTCTGATGGGTGTGTCAATGAGAGATGATCACCGTTTTGGTCAACACTCATCAAAACCAAGTCTGGCCACTGACGTCTAGCAACTGTACAAATATCAGTGGAAATATCGGCAGTGGAGTTGATAATCAATGGCTTGACTTTCATGCTGGCCAATGTGGACTCACGGTTGATAATTTCATAGATCTCACGCTTGTTTTGTGGCAAATTGTTGACATTATTACCGAAAATAGTTTGATGGACGATCACCAGATGCCTCAATAGCAAATAGTGAACGGACCTTGTATTTCTTGGCGGTTGTAGAGATGATGGAACCGGCGACCATAACTAGTGAACTGGCAGAAAGGATATGGGATGGGTACAATACAATGTCAAACTTTCCAGAGGCACGTGGAATCATTGGTAAACGTGATTGCTTCTCAATGTGACGAATGTAGAACAAGTGAACGAATGGAGTGGTCATGAAAGTAGTTACCAAAGCCATAACTACAAACATTGTGAACAATTGCTTGTCCAAAACCTTGATTTCAAGACCAATATTTAATACAATAAGTTCGACAAGACCTTTGGTGTTCATGAGGAAACCGACAGTGATGGATTCACGCCATGTATTATTGCAATACTTGGCACCAAGAGTAGCTCCACCGATTTTACCAATACAGGCTACGACAATAATTAAAATTGTGCAACCACCAGCAGCGCCAGAGTTGATGGAAGACAACTGAGTCTTGAGACCAGAGTTGGTGAAATACAATGGAAGCAAAATAATGGTTACAATATCTTGGATACGCTCGACAATAGTCAAGTGGAGACCATTGGTACGTGGAGTAAGTACACCAACGACAAAAGCACCAAAAATAGCATGTACACCAATGACTTCAGTGTAGAATGCAGACATGAACATGAACATCAATAAGAAGACAATGTAATTGTGCTTTTGGGCTTCAGTACGGACAAAACGTTGGTAGATCCAATTCAGAGCTATACGGACACCTGTAAACATGATTGCAAGGTATCCAAGCAACAGAATGAAGGTCCAGAGTGCTGCATACTTGAACGCGATCGTATCATTACCAGTACCAATGTTCTTGGCGAACGATACGACAAAGGCAAGGAGAATCCAGGCAATGACGTCATCGACAGAGGCAGCAGCCAAAGAGGTGGAACCGACCTTGGTGCTCATGAGACCACGCTCAGTAAGAATACGTGCTAGCACAGGGAACGCAGTAATCGAAATGGCAACACCAACAAAGACACAAAACAGTGCGAATGAAATGGTGGTATCTTTGACCAAGACATGCCAGAGGACAGCGGCAAGACCAACTCCCATACCAAATGGCAAAATAATGGAAGCAAACGAGATAATAATGGACATTTTCACATTATTTTTCAGCAGCTTCGCGTCCACCTCCAGACCAATCATAAACATGAAAAGAATCAGACCGACATTAGCAATTACATTCAAAATGGAAATGGAACTCTTATTGAAGACACTGGTTTCGAAAGCATCCGACCAACCAAGGACAGATGGACCTAATATAATACCTGTAATAACTTCTGAAATAACAGGAGGTTCTTTAAAGAAAGAAAATAAAAAGAAAGTGAAAAAAAATAAGATATGTTAATATCATTTTAAATTAATAGACTATGTTGGTGGTGGATGCTTACGATATGCGAAAGATAGGAGATATCCCAACAATCTTGAAATAATTACAATTAATAATAATTGAATAATAAAAAGAGCCAGTGGGTCACTGACTGGATTTAATCCATTGACAATACTTGTCGAGTTAGCACCTGCCATTAATAATAATGAATAATCTAAATATTTGAAACTTTAGACTTTTTGTTAAATGATGTTATAAATAAGTTGTTACAAATATATATATTATAAATATTATCTAGTTATAAAGATGGATATTAAAAGAATAATAATATAATTTAATTAATAGAATAATTAAACTTTGATAAGATTGGCGAACAATTATTAATAAATAATAATATAGAAAACTAAAATAGAACTTGTGTCTCCAAATTGTTATAAATTTGAATTTGTTCTTCGATTAGATAGATAGGTAAATGGGAATATTGTGTATATTCTCACTTCTATTGAATAGATTTAAAATATAAAATAAATAACAAATATTGTTATTATTATTATTTAAATAAAATGTAGTAGTTAAGTTAAATAACAATAAGGGTATTGAAGTAATAAACACTGATGGTGAATTGGTGGAAGTTAGTGAATTTATGTGTTTATGTAGGGTGTGTGTGTGTGTAGGTAGCTGTGTGTGAATTTGTTTAGTTTGGATTGAAACAAATAAAAATAAAATTTTGATACACAGAAGAAAAGTAGTATAACACAATAATAATAATATTATTATAAAAAGAGTAGTTGTAGTTGTATTTGTTCGTTAAAACGAATATAATAATGGATTGGATTGGATTGTGTGAAGTGAAGTGAAATGTTTAGAATAACAATGATTTGTTGGTTTGGTGTTGGTAGTGTAAGTGGGGAAAAATCCGCCACTACTGTCTTGGTGAATAGAAATAAAATTAAATAAAAATAAATATTTAATTGATTCTGGAGTGAATTGGGCTATATATGAAAATAGTAAATTTTATTATGAAAAAAAGTTATTTTTAAAAAGAAGTTTCCACCATTTCACCCCAAATTCACCCCCATTGGGATAAACAAAACTCACATTACCCATCCAAACTCTATGGGTCCATTGTAAAAAATACAAAAAATATGTGGTTATATTTGCTGATTTTTTTCTAATCCATTTTCACCTTGTGTTTTGTGGGGTGAATTGTGATTAATTTTTGATTTCAATCAAATCATGAGTGAGTGCACCAATAAAACTCAAGATTTTTTATTTTTTATAAAGATTCAAGTTTTGTTTTTTGTGAATTTGGTGTATTTTTTATTTTAGTTTATTTTTTTTTGTGGGGTAATGGTGAAACTTGGTGAAAGGTGGGTAAAAAAGTGATTTTTTGGTGAAACAATCGATGGTGCAATTGGGGAAGTTTAAGAATTTTATTTAGAGTTTTCAATGATTTATCGACTTTGCGATAAAAGATATTTTTAGTTGGTGTGTGTGTAAACTTTCGTTGATTTATAAAAGAACCTTGCTTATTCTTAAAAGTGTTAAACATTCTGATTCGAATGAAAGATGTAGCGCCACGTTTTGGTTTACCATAGTTAACATAACCGTATTTTATTCTTTTATTTTATATTATATTATTATTTAAGTTATTATTAATATTAGTTAATTTTAAAAGGGTGAAGTCTTTACACCTGCAGATGTTGTGCTACTGGTGCTGGATGAAGATGTTCGGAAAGAAGATGATGAAGACGAGGAAGATGATGAGGAGGTGGATGTAGTATTGTTGTTGTTATTGTTGTTGGCAGCGGGGTGTTTGTGATGAATTGTTTTCCATTGCTACAGTATTGATCGAGAAGTGCAGATATTGATTGGTAACCCACGTCTGACGTTGGGGAATAAATTGAGACCAATTTGCCCTTGTTTTGATAATGTTTGAGAAATGGGCATGGTTTCACGGTGATAGGTTTCGATACGATCCTTAATCTTTTTTTCTTCGTTGTCATCGGAACGACGAACCAATGGTTCACCAGTTACGTCATCCTTACCAGCAACCTTTGGCTTGGCGTAGGTCGAATTATAAACACGTCCACTTGCCAAATGGATCCAACGATCCTGGATACGCTCAATCAAAACCTCCTCAGGAACGTCCAAATATAATACAAAATCCAAAGGTGTCTTTTTCTCTTCCAACCATCTATCCAAATCCTCTGCTTGCTTGGTGGTTCTTGGATATCCATCAAGTAAATAAGTCTAAAAAAGTCAATGAATTATAGATGTTACTATTATTTATATGGACTCCACTACAATTAATACTATTTGGATAAACAATTCTTAACATACATTAATCTTTGATAAATATTCCTTTACAACTTTGAACATGAAATCATCTGATAGCAATTCTGAGAGTAATAAATGTATGTTGCTGTTAATGTAATATTCAACGATTTGAAGAAAGATGACTACATACGACCTGCATCTAACTTTGACTTGATATCTCTACCTAACTCTGAATCCTCTTGTGAAAACTGTCTGAGAATCTGACCAGTTGAAATTGGTTTTAGTCCATAGTCTCTTTCCAATTTGGCAGACTGTGTACCTTTACCTGATCCCTAAAGTCAAGCAATAAAATAAGATAACCTATTATTAGTCTAATGAGAAGAACATTGCATTTTCATCATCTACACATACTGGTGCACCAACAATTGCAACTTTCAGTGGTACTTTCAAAGTAGAGTAACAACGGAATTGCAATGTAGTTGTTGTTGAAATAATGAATCTATTGTTGCTATTATTTTGTTGGGAAAATCGATCTGCCAGAGACTGCAGACATACGAAATTGGTTTCATCATCATCATAATTGATTGTTGCGCTGCTGTTGCTGCTGCCGCTATATATATAAATATGTAGTATAAAAGGTAGTAGTAGTAGAATAAAATAGATATATTTTAGACGCAGTTAGAATGTAGGTGTTTTGACTTTTTTTTTCAAATTTTTCTTTTTAAAAAATATAATGAATGAATGCAAAAACAGACTATACTCTCTTAAAAAAACAAATAAACAAACACACAAACACCACTATTACAAATATTATATTATAAAGGTGTTGCTAACAACAATAACAACACAAAAGTAATGTAAAGTAAGTAATATTGTCAAATAGAATGACAGGCAGAATTCATGTCACCAATGATTTATAGGTGAACTCAAAAAATAAAAAACAACAATTTTAAAAAATAAATTTTATTTTGATTTTTCAAAAATGAGATATTACAACAACTTAATACTAAAAAAGGTAAACGCGATTTATTAAATCTAAGTATTTGGACCTATTTAAGCAACGAGCCATTCCTAATTGATGTGATTAATCGTTCCTCATTTTTACTTTAAACCAACTACATCAATTAGGAAAATGAAATTTAATAACCTACATCTTATATCTAAATAAATTCAAATATAGAAAATTTAATATTTTTAACCATTGTCTATAACATTCATAAATTTAACAACATTATATATATATTACAATACAAGTTAAAACTAAAATAATAATGAATATTAATGTGAACTAATAGTATATATTATTGTACTTTTATATATTTAATTTTGAATATTATATAGTGTATTTTATATAAATATATTTAAAAAAACAGAGTAGTATGCCTTCCAAAATTTATTGTATTGGAATGATGAGAAAAGGTGATGAGGAACAGGCACTCTATTTTGTAATATCAAATTTTTTGAGGCGAGTTTAGAAATTATGAAAGTTCGGATTTGATCGTGTTTAAAAATGAATAAAAATTGGAAAAAAAATAAAAATTCACATTGAGCTTGGTGGTGGAATCGTCTTGCCTTGCGCCTGTGTTTTGTCAGCAGTATTCAAGATACACTATAAATCTTCTTTTCACTCTTTCCATACAGACAAGCCCCTCATGAAAGTTATCAAATCCTCAAAGACCGTTGATATTCCAGCAGGAGGTATGGTTATCTACTATCTACACACAACAACTATCACCATCACGCCAAACTCAACAACAGATAACAGATTAGGAGAAAATGTAGAAAAGATTGAAACTAATCTATCTTCCTCAATATAGTCACCGTTGCTGTTAAAGGACGTACTGTCAAGGTCACTGGTCCACGTGGTACCTTGAAGCGTGACTTCAACCACATGTCCGTCGACATCAACCTCCACAAGAAGCAAATCTTGATTGACCTCTGGTTCGGTACTCGTGATCAAATCGCTGCCATCTCAACTGTTGCCAGTCACATCGAGCAACATGATTACTGGTGTCACCAAGGTATGTAAATATAAATATAGCACTGGATGAAATATATACCAACCAAAATCAAACAACAGGGATTCGAATACAAGATGAGATTCGTATATGCACATTTCCCAATCAATGTTGCTATTACCGGACAATGGAAAGGTCATCGAAATTCGTAATTTCTTCGGTGAGAAGATTGTCCGTCGTATTCCATTGCTCGAAGGTATCACCTGTACCCGTACCGAGAAGGTTAAGGACGAAATCGTTCTTGTTGGTAACGATCTCGAGAAGCTTTCCCAATCATGTGCTAATATTCAACTCAGATCCGTAATTAAGTATAAGGACGTAAGAAAGTTCCTCGATGGTATTTATGTATCTGAGAGAAATATTATTGGAGAATAGGTCATAAAAACAAAATTTTCAAAAATTTAACCCACACCCACACTCAAAATAAATTGAATGGATTAAATTTATAGTATGGAAATTTATAGTATGGAAATTCATAGTATGGGAAATGGTATTTATGTATCTGTGAGAAATATTATTGGAGAATAGGTCATAAAAACAAAATTTTCTTCTTACTGTCCAATATTCTTCAGGCAAAGCAGCCTAATTGATGATTTGAATTGAACCAATTTCATTGGAATCCTAAACATATTCAAAGAATTGTCCAAATTTGTCTTTGTTTTGGTCGAGTTGGAGATTCTATAGGCATCCTATTATTATTATACTAGAATCACACCTCCTACACTATCAACTAAACCAAAAGCTTGGTAGAGTAAAAATCCACTGCCATTTAGAAGAAAGATATCAATAGTTCTTATTTTAGTGTTTTCTTTTTCAATTATTAATATAGTCATTTTTATTTTATTTATATCACTTAACCATTGAGATTGGAGTTGTTAAATTTATCATAAATTAAATAAATAATAGGGTATTATTGGATTCCCATTCAAAATTCAGAAATATGTTGACATTTGAGTTGAGAGAATTTAATTACTTTAAAACATTGGATTTAAACATACTTAATCAATATGACATCATTTATTACTAAACTTGAAAGTAGATATTAAAAATAAAACAGGAGAATGAAATCTATCATTGGTACCAATCAAAATATACAAATCAAAAAACAAAAACAAGGTAAAGATGTCTATATTCAATTCCATTTAAACAACTATAACTTTAATTCTTTTCTAATTCAACGGTTTAGGTATATTTCTACTATTTTTGGATTTGTTTTTTTTCCATATGGTGTTTTTTGTTTTTTATCAAGATATTTATAAACAATTTTCATTTAAACTTTCATATACCAAATTAATATCGGCCCAACTACAAATTAGTGGACCAGAAACAATTTTAAATAGTGATATCGTTTCTTCTCTATCACCATTATTTTGTCAATATTCAACATCATTACATAATGATAATAATAATCAAATTATCAATATTACTTTTTCCTCTTTTTACTTAAATTAGGTTTAGATTTATTTTCTTTATTTCTTGTTCACCTGGAAAAGTTGTTATAATTAATTTATTTTCACTTGTTTTAGAAACTAAGTAGACAATTATTCCTCAGAAGGTTTAATAAATCTTGGTTTAAAAACAATTTTTTCTTTTTTACATAATCATTTTATTGTGTATTGAATTTAAGACTTGGTGTTTAATGATATTGAATTACAACTTTTTCATTCGGAAAAATTGTAATTTCAATATCATTCAGTTCCAAGTCTTAGAAGCAATTGGTTTCCCAAACTTCATAGTTGAAACTCTTCATATTAAATTGAGTAACTACCATCATGATTGGTAGGTAAATTTATTATTTAATATTGTTTTGAGATTGGATTGATTCAAACATCTGACAAAATCATTTCTCAACACACTACAATGTCTTTCTTCGAGTTTGTTTTGGAGATAATAATTGAATATTTCATTAAATATTGATTTCAGGGACATAGATTTCATTAACAGATGAAAGTAAAAATTTGTTGTTTTACATTCGATGTATTAATATTTCTTTGTCATTAATGGGGTTAAAAAGTAATTTAACATCTAGAAAAATAGTAACTCTTAAATCATACAGTTTCTTTCTCTTCATTTCAATGAATAAACCTCAGGATCGACATTAAATCCTTTGAATAGCTCATTCCTTTGTTACTAATATATTTATTCAACTTCACAAACCAACTTGAGAACAATCAACTAATATTATCAAATTAATACTACAATCTAAACAACCCAAGAAATATGAAATATTCTTATCCTGTTTAATGAGACTCTAATAACAAATCAATTTTTATTACAATAAACCAGTTGTTGTTATTGATTTTTATGATGCACTATCAAATTTGTGTTAATTTAGGCTTTTGCAGACTGGGGAATTAATTAAAATAAAATAGTTTTGAGGATATTAATTTCATTTTTTTTTAATTAAAAATTTTGTTATCAACCCATCTAATACAGTAGCATTGCAAAACTACAAATTAATCTTAAAAGTAAATTTCATTTTCAATTAACATTTTTTCAGTCAATTCTAGTCTTAACATTATATATTAGTAAAATGGTACATACTCAAGTCGATTTATCATCATTGCCAGACTTTGTAAAGAACTATGCAGAGTTGTTGTCTGATAAGGTAGGTGGACAAGTTCTCAGTTGCAGCGATCAATGGTTTGCTCCATGTGTAAATTTAATCAGCCATGTTGCTCCTATCTGGGCCGAGGGTAAATATGTTGACACTGGTAAATGGATGGTAAGTTTAATCATATTCTCAATATATCACCCGATATTAATGTTGTTTTACTATTTTTTTAAAAAGGATGGTTGGGAAACCAGAAGACATAATCCAACTTATGATTGGTGTATTCTTAGATTGGGAATGTCCGGTGTTATCAAAGGATTTGAGATTGATACTGCTTTTTTCACTGGAAACTATCCACCATATGCTTCAATCGAGGCAATTTGTGATGACAGTGAACCAACTGCTCAAAAATTAGAATCTAGCAAGGATTGGGTCGAAGTCTTGCCAAAGTCAAACTTGGGACCAGGTTGCAAACAATATTTCACTATTGATTCCTCCAAGAGATGGACTCATTTGCGTTTCAAGATCTATCCAGATGGTGGAGTTGCAAGATTGAGAGTATATGGACAAGTATCCAAAGACTGGTCATTGGTCATCCCAGGTGAATTGGTTGACTTAGCTGCAATTGAGAATGGTGGTATTGTTGTTGGTTGTAGTGACATGTATTTCGGTAATAAGAACAACATTATCATGCCAGGAAGATCAGTTAATATGGGAGATGGTTGGGAGACCAAGCGTAGACGTGGTCCAGGTTATGATTGGTTGGTTGTCAAGCTTGGTGCATCAGGAAGAGTAAAGCGTGTCGAAGTTGATACCAATTGGTTCAAGGGTAATTTCCCAACTTCATGCTCCATCGATGGAATCTACTCTGAGGCTTCCACAGAGGTTCCAGCAGGTGAGTGGTCCGAAGTTCTACCCAATACTCCACTCACCGGTCACCATAGACATTTCTTCCAAAGAGAACTCAAATCCACCGATAAAAAGTTGACACACATCAGATTGAATATCTATCCAGATGGTGGAGTCAGTCGTCTACGTATTCACTGCGAACCAGATGAATCCACTCGTGTAAACAACTCCTAAAATTAGTATGAGAAAGTAAACAAATAAACAACCTAATACATTGTATTATATTATTATTATTATAATTATTATTTATTTTACATTGATGGTCTCTCGATAAAAATGTAATAGTTGAAAGGTTATTTTGTCGTAATACTATTGTTAGGAATAGTAAGTGAAATAGCAAGTTTAGAATTTCCTCGGATACTTTGTGTAATTTTTGCTTGAAATATAGTTTTCAGAAAATTGGGTTATTGGTAAAATATTGGAGAGTTGAGCAGAGTATCCCTTGTGTCTAGTGAGCAGAGTATTTACTATGGATTCCAGTTCGTTTAGACATTTAATTTGGTCAGAGTCCAAATGGTCATCTACGTCTTTGAAGCGATCTTGAATATTTTTAACAGAGAATAGACGCTTAAAGTAATTCATCTGTTTGAGAACTAGGTTACTGTCGGTCACTTGTGCAACTTTACCGGCACAGCTTTCAGGGTTGAGACATCGAAGTGTTCCCTCTCTACACTCTTTTGATTTATACATGCAGTCCTTACATTCAAGAATGTAATCTTGGTGTCTCTTGACGATATTACGGAGAATGAGATTCATTTGGTTCTTTAGCATGGCTGGGGTGAACTTTTGTTTACAGGTTTCGTTGGCACATTCCAATCCTTGGATTGCAAGGACGATTGGTTTATCACTAACAACAGAGATACCACTAAATTCAGTATCTTTTTTGCAGAATGGGCATGTGAATTTTGGTTTGACACAGTTAGTGAAACGAGATTCAGAATCCAGTGAGCCATAGATATCATTGTTAATGGTAAATTCATCGGAATCTTCTGATTTTGCCTTGTTGGATTTGTATTTTCTTGAGCTCATGCCCAAATAAGTTGCCAACTGTTCCTCTTCTACATCCAATAAACTAACCATACGGTATAATGGGGGCAAAATTTGTTGTGATTGGTACCATTCCAAGTCAATGAGTGAAGCATCTCCTTCAAGTTCTTTGGGATGACGAGCTCGCTTTGCCCAGTCATCTTCACCTTTAGTAATTACATATGGAATTTGGTCACCTTGCTGTACAACCTCACCTTTAGCCCTCAACTGAAGTGCAACTTGGACATGTGGTTGGGAATCACCGTCATTGTAGTCCTCAGGTGCTAAAGTCAATGTCTTGGTAATGACAAAGCTCTCCACTGGAATCTGGAATGATTTCATCTTGGTGGCCATGGATTCAACATATCCTTTGATCTCCAACTGGAGGTTGTGTGAAATATTATCATCAGGCGACATGATCATGGAAAGTAGATGATTACCGATTTCTTTGGTAAGTCCACACCAATCTCTTCTTACAATATCGATACCTTTGTTTTGAATGGTAGTTTTGCATACACCATTTTCTTTTGTCTCTATGAGTGCAGCATATTTCTTCTTCTTTAGGAGAAGTAATCTTTTGAAGATACCATCAAGTTCAATCTCCATGACACTTGCACGATATTGTTCGTTGATCTTCTTCTTGATTTCATAACCAATTTTCTGTGCCTCGTTAAATGTAGACACACCAGTGTAGATCATGAGAGAATCGGTATCACCATAAATGACATCATAGTTCATTCTTGTTGCAATGTCTGATGATTTCTGGAGATTTTCTCTACCCTTACGTGTGACCAGCTCTGCCAATGGTAGTGCGTAGAAACGACTGCTCTTGAAACCAAGACAACCATACATAGAGTTTGCAACCAACTTGATAGCTTGTTGCTTAATATCCAGTTGTTGTTTAATTAATTCGTCGGTTTCTGCCACAAGCGATCTTTTAACTTCTTTTCTCTTGCTGACCAATGTCTGCAATACAGTTGGCAAGATACCACGTGCTACTGAGGAGGGAGGTGGCTGTGCTTCGACATAGCCACCATTAATTGAACGATTGCCATCTTCACGTAGCTTTCTTTCGATGCTTGTAAAGCATACATTATGTTCTTGGATGAGTGATGGATACAGGGAATTGAAATCCAACAAGACAACATATTGAGAGTAGAATTTGGATTTTGGTTGAAGTACCAAACCACCACTGAAAGCAGCCTTTTTCTTTCCAAAGTCTTTATCCTTTGCAAAGATCTTGTCTGGAAGCATATATTTTTGGCCATAGAAATTATGGAGCAATAAATACTCGATTCTCTCGGCTCTATTTCCAGCGAGAGATTTATTCCAGAGATTTCCAGCCAAGTTTGTCAATTGTTTGGTCAGAGGAAGGAATGATAGTTTAAAACATTAACAAGAAAATAACTTGACAATCGTTTTCATTTAGTTCGATCAATAAATTCAATCTAAATGGATTGAATAGTTAGTTGATTGTTTTTTCCCTTCAAGATGGATGTTTCAACTTACTTTTTAGCGTCTTGATAATATAGTTCAATTCTTAGATAGTTGATTTCTTCCTTGTCAAGGTTGAGTTGTGTTTTACAGATCTCCACCAATTTAAATGACTTCTCTTTCTGGAGGAACTCCTTGGATAGCAAATAAGTGTCGCAAATGAGACGTCCTGTAACTGCTTGTCTCTCTTGGTATTGATTTTCATGGGAACCAATATTGGAAGAAAGTTTGGGGAATTCTCTTCTTCTCAATCTTCCAATATATGACCAGTCCTTTACTTTCAACTCTTTCATACGATGCAAAAGAATATCGAGATCAAAACCACTGATGTTGTGTCCGGCAAGTATGTCTGGATCTACGTTCATAATCATATTGGCAACATGATTGAGCAACTCTCCTTCTCTGTTGAAAATGGAAAGATTTGGACGCTTTTGGTTAAAGTCAGGTGGTAGCACTTCCTTGTTCAATTGACGCAATGCAGTGTGGTATTTAATTTTAGATTGATTGGTGGGAGTAGTCGCTCCATCGATGGAAATAGACTCGTTTATGACCATACTGACTAGAAGTAGCTCTGGAGTGGTAGCAGAATTCAATGACTTGGTACTGAGTGACATTACAACGACTGGAGGCGATGTCATTTGATTTGTCATGGTAGATACCTTCTTGTAGCTGTCAAGCTTTCCTTCAAGACGGCACCATGATATCTTTTCGGTCATGCTCAGCATTGGCTTAAAGTCTTTCAAAATGAGCCAGCTTGGACCCATTATCTTACGTTTCAAGAGGAATAGCTCAAGAGGACTTGATGTGATACCGTAGGCTGCCTGGAAGGTTGATCCAGATAAATCGTTTTTCAAGGCAGGGAACGAAGATGGATAGCTGAGTTTCCATAACTTGTATTTACCAGGTGGCTGATTTTTCGACTCTACCTTGTAGTCAAAACACAATGAGCGCTCTACTTGTTTGAGACTCCAGAAACCGGCACCAATCTTCTGGGCACTCATCAACTTTCCAACTTCAGCACGAATTAATTCCTCGGTTGGCTCCTTTGTGGTTGGTTCACCTTTTTCATCGAGAATGTAGTCTCTTGGAAGTAGAAATACATTTCTTTTCATACCTTCTACTGTGACGCAACATGATTTGAAAGACTCGACAGATCCAATAACTTGACGGACTTTTCCAAACATGTAGATATTTCCATTGCTCTCTCCCTCAGAAGCTGTGAGGAAGTAGAACTGTAGTCCCTCCTTTGAAGTTAGAGTTGGAATCGTTGATACTATAAAAATATTAGTTGATGCTCTTTAGATTTATTCAAATCGACATCAGAACTTACCATCTTTTACAATGAGATCTTCAATGGATTTGAGCTCCAGTGTTCCATCGGCTTTACTCCACCAATCGTTTGTTGTTTTTGGTGAGATCAGCGACAATTTAATTGGTTTGTTTAGAGCTGCTGGTTTAGCTGCAATTGGAGCCTTTTTAGCTGGTGCTTTCTTCTTTGCTGGTTGGCTATCGCCAAAATCAAATACAAAATCAGAAGACTCATCTTCATTCTTCTCTGCCTCTTCTTCCTTCTTTACTTCATTGTTGTTGCTATTGCTATCTGTTGAGTTGGTAACACTATCATCTTCCATAACCTCATCTTTTACTTCCATTTCTCTAAGCTTTTTCTGCTTTTCTTCTTCCTCAAGCTCCTTTTGTCTAACCAATTCCAACTGATGCTTTTGCTCCTCAATCGAGTCGATATCTATGTCAGCATTGGGATTTGCTTGTAAATCATTGAGATAAAGTTCAAGTTCATCTTCATTGTTTGATTTTGAAGTATTTGCTTTTTGTAGTCTTTCACTCTGTTATAGTTCCAACAAGCATAAGCGAGGTGGTTAGTCCTATGAAATACTTCCGTAGTTTAGCGCCAAGTTACATACCAAAGTTGTAGATGTAGATGATGTTGAATGTGCAGTCGATGTTGTGGAAGTGGTAGTGGTAGTCTTTGATGATGCTCTATTCAAGAATTGATCCATTCTATTGGCCTCTGGTACATCTTTCTTCTTTGATGCCGCAGCTTGCTTTTCTTCCTTCTTATCTTTGGATGTAGCGGCTTTCTCTGTCTTCTTCTTTGACTTTGAGGTAGCATTGTCAGTCTTTTTCTTTTTCAAAGAACGTCTCGATGAGGCGACCTCTGCCTCTTCACCAGAGTAGTCATCTTCCTCTTCCTCAGCATCACTTCTCTCACCATATCCAAATCCATCTATAAATCATAGATCACAGTTAGTGACTAGAAAAAGATAACAACTCGATCAAATCCAATCAAATCAAAAGCACCATACCATCATCAACAACGAAATCTCTTTCTTTCTCTTCTTTTCCAGCTCCTCTATCTTGTCATCGATGTTGTCTTCGCTTTCCAATTGCTCTTCATCCTCATCTTCCGACAGCTGCTCAGTTCTCTTTTCCTCTCCAGCCTTTGCCTTCCTCAAAGATTCGAGGGATTTCGATACGGCAGACTTGGCCTTCCTTCTACTAGATCTAGTAGTTGTCATATTATAATACTAGTATCTATCTACAAATATAACAAACTATGATTACTTCTTAGGTAAATTTTCAAATCAAAAACTTTTCATTCATACTATACTGTTGAATCTTTGATAAATCCAAATTTGGCGGTGACATTTTATAAATTTAAATTTTGGCGGTTTAATAATTTTTTAAAGCACATTCATGGCTGAAGACATGGCAAGGATGACAAGGGTAAGGGTAACAAGTCCCTGTTCATCTCTTTTCTACTTTGAATAGAATACATGTATTGCCATAGATTAAAATGAAGTTGATATAACTTTGTAGTATTTCTTTAATTTAAGTTGAATGAAAGTGTTTACACCTCACTTTGAATGTTTGTTCTGAATGGGTTGGGAAAATGAGTAACAGGATATGATCTATTCGACGATACTCATAGCTATGAGAATGTAACCAGTTAAATTAAAACTATACAACATATCTATTTGATTTATTTATGTAAACAATGGTTATATATATAAGGCTATTTGGTTGTGTGTTGTAGTTGTTGCTTCATAGTTTTAATTCGCTTTACACCAACTAAGGAATTGAAGACAAGTGATATATTTGCAACCTGGACACCAGGAATTTGTTTCGATTTGTCTATAGAATACAACGAATAGTGCAATGAATGTGGCAACTGTGATTGGAATGGCGATGAGTATCAGGCAGACACGCTTGCCAATGGCAGGCTTTGGAGTGAGTGATGGAAGGAAAATTAAACTCGACATAATTCCCATGACGAATCCACCGAAATGTGCAAAGTTGTCGACACCCGGCAAGAACAATCCAACTGCGAAAGAAACGATAATCGTAAAGAGTAGCGAACAGCAGTTCAGGAATGGGCTGGCCAACAGACTCCAATTTCTAAAAAGATCTGTCACCAAAACACCGAGGAATCCAAAGATCGCTCCGGAAGCACCGGCCTGTACAGATTGTGGCAAGAAGATTGCACTGCAGAGATTTCCCATCACACCGCACAGCAAATAGATGGGCACGATACGATGTGCTCCGTAGGCACGCTCCAACTGCATTCCAACACGAACCTGAGTGAGGAGGTTCATCAGCAAGTGAAATATTCCGACGTGCAAGAAGATCGGTGAAAAGAAACGCCACCATTCACCAGCGAGCATCGCTGGCGTATATTTGGCTCCGGCGTTCAGCAGAACTGTAGCGGATGGACCAAACCAAGGATTGGTCTTCCATGGCTCAAATCCACGGTTCAAAATAATCTCCCATATTAAAACGCATACGTTAATCAAACTAATTAAAATGATAAAGTAGGGTGTGTACTGCTGTGGAGGTGGTGGCGCTGTCAGCTCTGTTTCCTTGAGGTTGTGTGCAGAAATTCCACGACTGACTGGACTGGGGCGCTTCGACATTAATGGGGCAGAACCAGCTGCCATTCCAACGCCAGATGTCTGTTTGCTGCTCTGTAGATATGGATTTTCGTTTCCTGCTGTGGGGGTATCTACACGCGATGGGTGTCCACCACGACCACGTCCACGTCCACGGCCTCTGCCTCTATTTCCATCGGCATCGCCCACCATCTCTGGTGGATAGTAGTCCATTGTATTGATCTGTGGCTGATTTGCCGGCATATTGCTATTCTGTGATTGAGTGAATTGATGGTCTGCGTACGCTGGTGGTGGGGCGATCGATGCCATCTCGACGTCGTTTGATTGTTTCGACTTTGCCCAGAAACCCTCATGCATCCAATAGGGATCATTGGCAGGGTGTCCAGGGGGTGGTGCATTTTGATTCATTTCCTCTCCATAATGATTTCTATTATGTTCATTTACCAATCCAAAATATAATCCAACACCATCTCTAATCGAAGAAGCTGCTCCCTTAAATGTAAATTTTTTATTCGATACTGTATTATTATTATTTTTATTGGATGATTTATCACCACTATTATTATTATTTTCGTTATTATCCATGTTTTTTGTTTTGTTGTTTTGTTTTCCAAATCTAACCTAATCTATTTATATTATATATATCTTTCCTCTACTATCTATTTATCTATCTTCTATATATTTAAATATTATAAAATGTGTTAATAAATTAGGATTAATCTTATTTATTTGGAAGTAAATGATTTGGAAAATATGAAATTCTCAATTCAATTCTAATTAAAACTAAACTCAAGTCAATCTATCATGTCATGTCAATCAAATATTGTTTAAACAACAAATTACAAACTGGTATTTATTATAAATTGGTAGTAGTAGTTTAGTTTTGTTTGTGATGAGGATAGTGTAAGGTTGTGTGTGTGGTGTTATTTTTGACAATCTGATTGATGGATCAATTCAATTTTCAGTCACCAAAAAATTAAAAATAAAACGTTCGATCATTGTTATTTTGTGTTGAGTGCCAATGTCAAGATGGTGATAGTTGTTTGTTTATTAGTTTGTTGTTTGTTGATTATATATTACTTGAAGAGATTGGAAATGGAAATGAAAATGACTTTGAGAGAAATAGATAAATCATTGAAAATCGAAATGAAATGGATATTTGATTGTACATTTTAAATTGAATTGACACTCGTCTGATTGTGTAGTACCGTTAACAATACCTTATACACTTTATTTTACTCTGCTCGCGCTATTACAACTTCCAACTGCGCAAGTATTTTTTAACTTTCCTAATAATAACTATAGGTTACTTAATACTATTGTTACAATGTTAAATCTACAACAACATAATGTTACACTATTTTTTTTACTTTATATATATATTATAGAATTATAAAGTAAAAAAAGCTTATTTGATTGCTTTGATTGGTTAGGATTGGTTGATGTAATGATTGAGACAAAATCAGTTTACAATGAGCTGGAGTACCAAAGCCTAAAGAAAGAGAACATTGCAAATATAGGTAGGTAATTTTATTTTATTAAATTTAATAATTATTATTAAAGTAATCATTAAATAAAAATCGATCACACCACACTTGATCAACACCTTAAAACAAATATAACATATTATTATTAGATTAGAAATATGCTAGGCACTCCCATAGCATCATACATCAAAAACCCATTGTTTTCTTAAAATCAAGAGTGATCGATCACATAATTCAATAAAAAAAATAGCAACTGACTAGTTTGTTTTTCTGAAAATTAGGGTTGCACCCTAAACCAAATCGAATTTGAATCTTACTCCATGATCGTATTTTGATGTGTTTTTTTTTGTTTTTTTGTTTTCCAGATCTCAAACCACACTTTATAATAAAATGAATTGTTGTTGGAGGGGATCAATTTTTCTAGATGGTTATGTTCAAGGTTCTAAATATCTTTATTTATTTGATGATAGCCTACTTTTGAAGATCATCTAACCCTTTTTGATTGTTATTTATAATCAACTAATGATTATTTGTAATATCAATATATTTTTCTAGGGCAAATCTTTCATTGAGGCTGGAACAAGTATTAATCGCTTTAAAATGATTCTTCCATCGAAAGCACATAAAAATACTCTTGTTAAATGATCGAAAGAGAATTGTCCAATTTCTTTAGTGCCAGAACCAGTAAGTTGGACAATATTATCAGTGGTCTTAAGCTCGTCTATGGATATTGAAACACTCACTACAGAAAAGGGTACGGAGTAATCAATGAAGAGAGTAAACTTCTTCTTTTCAGCAACTGAGAAAGCATATCTTGCAACTCCACCCGATTCTAATTTAAGATGGTCATATCCAATAGTTTCAGCGTCTGGAATAGCTTCTACACCATCCTCTTCAAAAATTCAACAAGACAATTATTAATAATTTTCATTTAAGACAGTCTACTTCAATCTATACATACTGAGCATGTCAATTCTGGTTGGAGATACAATAGTTCTTCTATTGCCATTTAGCTTGAATATTCTTATGAACATATGTGGTGATGATTCCAAAGACATCTTCTTCGGGTTCTTCTTTTCGCAAGGTCCAGGGTCGGTTGTATATACCAACAACCATGGCAATCTTGTGGTCGTCGAAATTATCCATTGTAAAAGCATGATGCTTTTCTCCTTGTATTTCAAAGTCAGATTTGACACCAGCTTGAGTTCCATAAGTTTTAGTTTTGGGGTCATACGATCTGATGTATCTGAAGTAGTCTCGATTTCCTTTTGCAGAGGGTGTGGTAATTAAGTTTGTAACTACAAGTTTATCCGATCCAAAGTCGGCAACTGTCTTGTTGGCCTGAATCTTTCCAAATAGAGGACCATCAACTTCCTTTCCAGCGGTGTTTTTATATGTAGACTGAATACTGTAGATTCTATTGTTCAACTGTGTTGTGGTGATCTTTTGGATATCACCTATATAGAAGTTTCCTTCTTGATTATTGATTTTGGTGAGAATATCTTTGAATGGAATTCTGAATGATTTAGTTGGGGCTTCGTAGATGACATTACTGGTGGATAAAGGTTTGGGAGGACCCCAGATGTGTGGAATACGCTTACACACTATACCCGAAAGTAGGACTCTGTTATTAACAAAATCTGTCTCTTTTCCAGCAAATTTAATATCAGGATCAAGTTGAAGTATCATGTTGAATGTATCAAATGCAGAAACAATAGAATTGTTTCTAAATTGGATTTTGGCATCGATATTCTTCTCATAGTAGTCAACTTGAGAAGAATTCACTTCGTTGATTGGAAACTTCTTTTCAATGCTTTCAAGTCCTTGATTATATAATTCTATCATTTTTTGACTGTATCGTGAAAGATGAGTATGCCATGCTGTTTGGTATCGACTAAGCTCCCGATCTGTCAATCTCCACCACTTAGAACGACTGATCAAATCGTAAAGGAATAGAAGATGAGAACAGATAAAGGTTGAATATAGAGATATACATGCAGGTGCATAATCTTTTATGATAAGAGGAGCAGAGTTATGGACAAAAAAGGTATGAGTCGTCTCATGGTTTGATTTCATTGTTAGAACATCACTTTCTTGGACTGGGGCATCTCCACTAAGTAAACTTAACTCAGCATCGAGACGATCTTTCATGATTTGTTGCATACTCTGTATTATTGTATGTGCTCTATTAAAGTCATATTTTTGAAGTGAGTTATGGATTAGCTGTGAAAATATTATTATTTGATAGTCTTCTTTGTCCAAACTATTCAAAATAATATTTCCAACCATTAAGGTGCAAGCAGTGAGAGCTGACCCAACGACGGGAACAGCAGCCAAACTTCCTGCAAAAATATTGAAAATTAAAATACCTAAGAAGATATTAAATTAAGTTAACAATGTTGGTAATATTTATAACTTGAAAATGTACAACTACTTACCTAAATTCTCCGCGGTTCTATTTTTTGGATCATGGATCAAATCAGGAATATGGGTCATATTTGCAGATGCAGTCTTCTCAATTAGATTGAATATATTATCTTTATATTCCTTAAGAGCTTCATTTTTAATTAAGTTAATGAGCATTGAATAATTTTAATATCAATGTCAACAGTTTTACTTACCAGCTAAAGTCATTCTTTTTGCCATTTTGAAGGACACATGAATAAAATAATAAACAAGAATTTTTTGGGATTTGATTATAATGCAATACTGGTCTAGTATTTATAGAGTTTATTGGGAAGAGGAAAGGATAAAAAAAGTTGGGACATCAAAATGAAATAACAGATAAAAATCTTTCTTGTACTAATTCAAAGAACATGAAATTAATACAAAGGGGTAGATAGTCTATAAATAAATCAAACAATAAAACAATACAATCTCAATGAATTTTAGGATAAAAACTGTTTTTGATAGTCAATAAAAATGTTGAATTCAATCAAAATATGTCAATTTGATGAACAGATTCTTTTAAAAAAATGTGAAAAGGAAAACACTTCGTTTTTAGGTGAACAAAAAACTGGAAATAATGGTGGAATAGACATTTTTTGGTGATGGTCAAGTTCATGAATCTCGGTCTTGAAAAGGTCTCACTAGTTAGTTTATAAAATCCAACTAAACTGGTTTTTTACATTTATAACTAAACAAATATATTAGTTAGCAATAACATGGTTTTTTCATGTCAATCAACTAATAAACTACTCTAGTTTATCAATTAAGTGCACCAATAAAGAATCAAAAGATAGTTTTGTTTTAGGTCCAAGAGATCCAAAAGTTGGATATTCCTTCATTAAAGGTATCTTTATTTGATTTTATATTAATTATTTTTCTAATATTCTTTTTATTTGATAGAAAAAAGCGAAGCTATACCATGGGAGTCTTCAGGTCATACTTATCAATTTGAACTAGATGACAATGTTAATTTCGAATTTTATGATAGTGACTACAAAATTGTAGAAAAATCCACAAGTGCAGTGTATTTTTTTACTGATAAACCCTGTTATTTAACGTATGTTTTCAAATTTATTTTATCTTTATTATAATTCTAGGTATTAATTGGTGATATGTATCTTATAAAAGATTTATTTTCAGTCCTGGCGATGATGCACGATTCATCACAATTAGAATGTAAGTAAACTGTCAGGATATTTGTCAGATCAATGATCATTAATCATTTATTTTTATTCCAAGATATAAAACAAAATATGCTTTCGAAAAATTCGAGAATATTACTGTTTATGTACCATCTCCACCAGAAAATATTGAAACTGGTTCTGGAGAATGGTTTTAAATAAAATAATAGCTTTTTAAATATTCAAGTGGATTAGTGGATTGCTCATTAGCAATATTTTTAATTGTAATCATATGTATTGGTTGTTTTATTTGACTCTATATTATTAGTTAATCGAATCTGCAAAGTTCATTCTATAAAAAAGAAATTTCGATTTGTTAGTATTTATTTACAGTCCCTATCTATTCTGAAATCTTATACGTACGGCATTTCATCTATTTGAGTTGAATAGAATTGTTCAATATCTCTAAGAATTCTAATGTCACTACTCTTTACAAAATTGATTGCTACACCTTTACGACCGAAACGACCGGATCGACCAATTCTGTGAATGTAATTTTCACGATCGTTTGGCAAATCATAATTAATAACCAATGATACCTGTTGTACATCTATACCTCTTGCTAAAATATCTGTTGTAATCAATACACGACTGTTGGTGATTATTAAAACATATGATTAGTTATGTGATTCTTTAGATCTTATAGTTGCTGCTGCTGTGTAAAGCTTACTTTTCACCTGATCTAAATGATTTAATAATTTCCTCACGTTCTTTTTGCTCCATGTCACCGTGCATCGATGCTACTGTAAAGTTGGCTTCACGCATCTTCTCTGTCAACATGTTAACTTTTGATTTTGTATTGCAAAAGATGACAGCCTGTGTGATTGTAAGTGAGTCGTAGATGTCACACAATGTTCCAAATTTCCATTCTTCCTTCTCGACCGACACAAAGAACTGCTTGATACCCTCCAGTGTCAACTCATCACGCTTCAATAGAATACGAACGGGATCTGTCATGAATTTTTCGGTCATATTGACGACGTCCTGTGTGAGTGTGGCAGAAACCAAGACAATCTGTGTAGCAGGTGGCAGGTAACGATAGACATCGTTAATCTGTTGTTGGAAACCAAGTCCAAGCATCTCGTCGGCTTCGTCCAAAATCATCATCTTGATATGACGAGTCTGTAAAGCCTTACGACTGATCAAGTCAAGAACACGACCTGGTGTACCGGACACAATGTGCACACCAGCCTCGAGACGACGCAAGTCCTCAGCGATTGTCTTTTGTCCAACAAAAGCGTGCACTTGAACACTCATGAATCCACCGAGTGCCATCAATACCTTTTGAATCTGTTGTGCCAACTCACGTGTTGGTGAGAGAATCAAAACCTGTGGTGACTTTACCGATACATCGATTGATTGCAATGCACCGATTGAGAAGGTAGCTGTCTTTCCAGTACCAGACTGAGCCTGTGCAATGGTATCGTGTCCCTTTATAATTGGTAAGATCGCACGCTGTTGAATAGCCGATGGCTTCTCGAAACCGAATCCAAAGATACCTCTCAACAAATCATCCTTCAGATGCATCGACTCGAAAGTAGGACAAATCTCGATTTCATTACTCTTTCCACCAGCAGTCTCATATGTATCAGTGGTATCTCTTTTTGACCTAGAACCAGCATGCTCTCTATCTCCACCACCCGAAGTTCTCCTATTATCTCTTCTATCAAATGATCTATTGTTGTCTCTCGCTACCAGTTGAATCATCATTAGTCACTCTTCTAGAGCACACAAGTTAAGCACTATTCATTCTCAACTTACATCTATATGACATTTTAGACTAATATTCTTTTGAAAAATAATATATATAAATAAGAAAGTGTTAAATGATACAGATAGATAGATAAGATAGGTAACAAATTTAATTTTTGAAAATTTAGCTGTTGATGAAGTTTGATTTTAGAACAATTATTATTTTTATTTTTTTTAGTTTTTTTCCAAACGAATGGTGGTGTTTGATATGTCAGCACTACGTTTGCAACATAATGTATCTTTGTTCCACCCATCCGAATATCTTTGTCTACCCTTTTGATGAATTCCAATGAAATTCTTAAATCATTTCTACAATTTGATACATTTCCAAAGGGTCTGATTATTAATGATAATATTTGCAGAACAAATATGTTAATCATTTGTTTAAAGAATTTCAATATTTTATGGTAATCAAACATTTCAATAGGTCATATGTTTAAAAATGATTATTCTATTTGTACTACAATGGCTATAAATTGAATTGAATTTCTATTCTTTAGAATCATCTTATTAAACAAATAAATTCAAATAAATACTTTACATATTAAACACTATGGCATTATTCTGTATGTTAGAAAATTATTTCTAGAATTATTTTTCCAAAAGATTCTAATATCTTATAAAATATAGCCAATTTAACCAACATGGGACAACCAGTACCAGCTGCTAATATTAATGGTGGATCAGCTGTTGCCCCAGGACCATCTCCATTAAATGGCATCAATTCAATGGTATACTAATGAGATGGTGCAAGGTCAGGGTCAATTCTCAAACTTTCCATTGCTTCAGCAAGTTAATAAGTCTACCTCTTTCAATTCTTTCAATGTTCGGAATGAAATGAATCACCTATTTTAGAAGATTTAAGAAATTTCTTGTATTAATCTATTAGTTTTAAAATCAATAGAAATAAATTATTTATATTTATAATGTGATTCATTTAAAATAAATTCATAGGTTTATTATTTTAGATTACCAAAATTAAAGTGTATTCTTCCATCAAAGCTAAGCAAATCTGAAGTTAATTCGCAATTACCATTTGCTGTGATATTTTCCATGAGAGGATGTAGTGCTATAAAGGGGTGAAGATGGCGCTGATGATGATGTCTGATGGCTTAACAACTTGATTAAATTTACTTAAATTATAGGAAATTATATTTAGTTAGAATATTTAGTTCACTTTCATTAAAAGTTGGGGTAATAATTACAAAATAAAGTCATTTTAAAAGGTTGTTTAAAAAACTATAAAGCTCGGGTTGGTTTGGAAGTTAAAATAATTACCTCGGGATTTTGATTTTGTTGAATGGAAAAGTATAAAAGTATTAATTTATTTTGAAAGAGAATTTTATATTTTGGATTGGTTTTCTTAATGTGTCGACAATTTAATCAAAATATATGATAATACTTCTCCATTATAATATTATCAAATATGACCAAGATTTAAAAACAAAATCAGCTCCAAATTTAGATTGGTAAAGTATTAATAATATAAAATATGATCCAATCATATCGAATTTTAAAATGAAAAATTCCTATTATTCTAAAGAATAGAGTGATTCTAGCGAATGATCATTCATTGCTTTCCAATAAATAAATCAGTGCCCCTACGTAGTATTGTTCATATCATTGTTACAAATTTTCGCAAATTGATTGTTATCACCTGATTGAAATGTGAGTACACACGTGGGGGTTTATTTAGTTAGTTTGTTGATTGCTCCAAGTGTGTTGTATGATAATCTATATTATAATGACTTAAAAACAATAGTTAGTAGTATTCGTATGTTTGATTCTGCAGCAAGATAGCAAGTAACAAATAATAAATAACAATAAGTTATAATAATAACACACAAGTGTGAATTGAGTTATTATTAGAGGTTAGATAGTTCTTAATTTAAGTTATTGTCATTTTAAATCAAAATTAGTAATTCAAACTTATCAATCGATTATTGCGTATAGTAGTGTAGTTGTAGGTGTGATGATGTATTTAACAACAATTTTTGTTAACTGCTGTTATGTTTTGCTTTGTAATTATCAAAGAAACATAAACAGATACCAACATAATCCATCCATCTAAATTTGTTATTTAATATTGGCAAAGTTACCAATAATGGAAACCAACTATACTATTTTATTCTTACTAATAATATGATAACAAAGATTGAATTGGATGTTGTTTGTTATTATATATATATTTTAATAATAATATTTGCAAATTGTTTGAAAATGGACATAAGATGAATCCTATTTTTCTAGGAATATTAAAAAGTTTTTATGCTATTTTAACTTTTCATGAAAAAACTACTGTTAGATTCACTTGTTTTATTCTCGTGCAACAATTCATATAAAGATATTATTATAGAGAATAATGTTTAATGAAGATGATGATGATGAACATCATCTGCCACAACCACCACCAAATACACAGTTGATGACGATTAGATACTGATGATATAGTTCATCATATATTACCCTAATATTGACACACTAGATGAGTTAATTGGGTACAGATTGTACTTTCCAATTGTAGATACTGGTTCAGCACAGAATGCAAATTCAATCAAGGACGACCAGAGCTATATCAAAAGAGATTGGAATTCATAACAATTAATTTTACCTTATTTTAGAGAGCTATGCAAAGATGTAGGTAACAGCATGATTTGATTCATCGTTCTGATCAAAACGATTGACACTTACTTTTTTTGTACTTATGGTAATAGAATATCTATTGCAGCAGATGAAAATAATACGATTACATTAGATTATCTGTCGTTGAAAAACAATGTTTTCAAACCGGATGATGCGCTTTGAGATGATGATGA
>RCNN01000334.1:0-26682 GCA_003667245.1 Heterostelium multicystogenum
AACTGGTATCTGCATCTGTTGTGGCATATTAAACCTGTTTGGTTGTTGTGCATCATCATTGGTTGTTGCATACCAGCCATTGGGACACCCGTGGCCTGACGACATATCATTGGGATGTTGTTGATTAAGCTGTGATTGTGGTATTTGTTTTGCTGAGCCATTTGTTGGGGAGCTGTACCAGTTGACCTGTTGTTGTTGTTGTTGTGTTGTTGTGATTAGTGTTTTGAGCAGTAGGCACTTGTGAAGCAGTAAAACGGTGCACATGCTTGTTGTTGCTGTTGTTGCTGTTTGAGTGCACGTTCTTTGAGAATTTCTGTGTGGAGAGTAATGCCAATTCAGAAGGAGTTTTTGATGTTGGCTGAGCAACATTGGTGTTATGTGACATATGAATTCCTTTGTTCTCAATTAAAGATACAGTTCCTTGGCGACATATCAATTTGTTGGAAGCAATCGACTTTTTAACGCAATCCAAAAGTGAATAAGGGAATGGACCTTCGTGTGTTGTAGACTCTGATGTTGATTTCTTTTTCAGATCCCGAAAGTCCTGCTTCCTTAGGGAACAATGCTTTATAACGCTCTGAACACTGGAGCTTCGAACGGTGGAATCGAACGACTTGGTTCAAAGAGTGACTGTTGCAGTAAATAGGCAACTAGGTCCCAGTTCTGTCCGTAGGTTCGAACGGCGTCCAATATGATAGCATCTTCTTGTGGGTACCAGGGTGGTCCTTGAAGAAGTTCCATTTGTAAAAGACCATTGTTCGCACCGGTCGCTTGCGCACCAGCAGCAAGTGAGGCCACCAGGGGTAAGTGGTGTACCATTTCCTTCATCGCTGGAAAGTTCTTGTTTACTCTTTCGCAAAAGCGATCTTGACCCAAAAAGACCACCTTGCTTATTAGCACGAGCCTTTTTGGTACCACTTCCATCGGCACTGTCTTCACCTGTTGTTTCGTCTGATAACTTGCTGATCATCATTTCAACATTTTCTGCTAGCTCTTCAAACTCATCATTGACACCAGGATTGGTATTTGTGATAATAATGTCGTCTGGACGCAGTCTCTTATCAGATGAACCGCTTGATCCATTGATAGGTGTTCCAACACCTGATCCATTGCCGTTGATTCCTTTTGATTTCTTCTCCTTGGCGAGTAGATTCTTCTTTGATTTCTTGAGCTCTTTCTTCTCTTTGGCTTTGCGCTCCTCCTCGAGACGCATCTTTTCTCTCTTGTCTTTCTCTTTCTTCTTTTTGATGAGCATTCTCTTTTCTTTCTCTTTCTCTTTGGTGAATTGCTTTGAGTAAACATACTGATTGGCAGTCTGTTTGATTATCTTTCCTCTCATGAGTTTTTGAACGACTCGGCTTGGCGAACGATTCAAAAGAAATGGTTGGGGGAGATGGTGGATATAAATAATGGTAGTGCTGATGGTAGTACTCGTCTTGATCTTTTAGAACCTGTTCAAAAATATTCTCGGGAATAGGTTCTTGCATTGGTGCCAAATACCAGTGTTCTTCAACTGGTTCTGGCAATGCTTCGAGTAACTCGCCAAATAGTAACAGAGAGGACTGAAACTCTTCACTATTTATTCCACTCAACTGGGAGATAGATAAATTGATTTTGAATTAGCTATGCTGACTGGATTATCATACAAGCTATATACTTACTTCAAAAAAAAGTATGTCTTTATCAGCTTCTTCTTCGATTGTCGTTGGTTTTGGCTGTCGTATAACTTCAATATGATTTAGTTTACCTTTTTTCTGTTGGTTATGATCTTGGACACCGCCGCTTGTTTCAAGGGCATCATCGCCATCATCCTCAGCCTCATCGTCAGACTCAGTAATCTCCTTGATCTTTTGAATTGTAGTTGATTGATTTTCCTGTTGCTCATCAGTCATCTCAACATCATCTGCAGTATTTTCGTTGTCGTCACCATCATTTTGTTGATTGCTTACATAAGTTGTAAAGTTCTCTAAATATCTTAAAGCAAATCTAGTTGGAAATAAGTAATCCATTAGTACGTTTGCCAACAACAACAATTTAAATGCTTTTGTTACTTACTTTTGAATTGGATTCAAATAATCTTCAACTAAATCTTGTTGTTGTTTTTAATTCTTCGGCAAATATTGATTCTATTGAGTCTTTGTTATTGGATGCTGTTGGAGGAGTAGTTACTGAACTACCGCCACCACTCTCTTCGTCAAACTCTTGGAATTCAGATGCTTGTTCCTTTTGAGCACTACGCAGAGCAGCAACATCCGATTCGTCCTCAACTTTTTCGGTGGCATTTTCCCATTCAGCTTGGGTCATCTTAAGTGCCGATGTAATATTACTCTTCTTGTTGGATATGATTTCGCTGATGTCGAGGTTCTTAAAGAAATCAGTGGTAAACTCACCACCTTGGATAACAACATCGTCAAGTTGACGTTTTTGGTTGGATTTCTTGAGGATGTTCTCCTCGATGGTGTGTTGAGTGATCAGACGGTAGATGTTGACTTCACGTGTCTGACCAATACGATGACAAACGATCTTGCGCTTGAGCGTCCATCGATGGATTCCAATCAGTGTCATAAAAGATAACAGTGTCGGCACCGGTGAGATTGAGACCCAAACCACCACTACGAGTTGACAAGATAAATAAGAAGATTTTTTTTGTCACGATTGAAACGCTCTGCCAAGTATTGACGACGATCGACCTTTGTAGAACCATCGAGTCTGAGATAAGTATAACCATGAAGATTCAAGAACGATTCAAAGACATCAAGCATTCTTGTCCATTGTGTAAAGATAAGTGCACGATGTCCATTTGATTTGAGGTTACGCAACAACTTGGCAAGTGATTGTAACTTACCACAATCATATTGAATCAGCTTTTTATCTGGGAAATAAAGGGACTGACGCTTATATGATTCGCGAAGTACATCTACGCTGTCTCTAAGGGTAGAGACAGCCTGTTGGAAACGTTGTTCCTCTGTAATCTTTGATGGGCGTGGGTGGCTGGTGATCAAACGGATTGGTGGTGCACGTGTCTTGGGGATAAGACATACAAACTGCTCAATTACAGGTCGCATAGATTGCTCCCTTTGGGTTGGCGTAAGAATCATGTTGAGAAGTGCGTCGGGGTAGTTAAGATACTCGCGAGGATCATTGGCGAGCTTGTGAATATCGGCAACCATGTTGTCGATAGTTACGGAGGCAATGCAGTCACGACCATATAGTGGCTTATTGAAGGAACGTCTGCGCAACAAAATTGCACGCTCCAGTGTATCACGCTGACGAATAGCGGTATACTCTTGACGTGCGGAAATAAAACTATCAAGACAGGATTGTGGACCTGGAGTGAAACTTTGATGGAGAGTGAATGTGGCAACTCACGAATTCTATTGTCGGAAGGAGTCAACTCGATGATGGAGTTGGTATCCATTGAGCAGAGACGAGACTCGTAATCACTCAATTGAAGATTCAAAAGATCAAGATTGATGTTGCCGATTGGACTATCCTCAAGGATTGTAGTGAACATTCCTTGGATCTCGTAAAATACTGGATCACAACCAAATGGACTGACAATTGGACGAGGTTCGAAAAAGATCTGGATGATTACAAAACCTTTCGAAGCTGCATCAAAATATTTACAATGGAGAAGTAATTTCCTGTCGCCAAAGTGGTTTGTGTTGATTGGGCATTAATAAACTCCTCATAGAGATAACGTTGTCGACGTGACAAACTGCATGGAACAATGTGAGTATGCTTTGCGGGCATTTGCTTCTCTACATCTTTCTTTAAACGACGAAAGAAGGAATGGACGCAATACTGTATGGAGTCTGGTAACAAGCTCGTCATTGATTCCTGTACCACTTTCGATAGCACCAGTCATTGGGTTGGCGAACCAATCTGAAAACTCACGGTGTGATGCAAAAATGTCTGGCATAAGGAAATGCATGAGAGACCACAGCTCCATCAAGTTGTTCTGGAGGGGTGTACCGGTAAGTAGAAGACGACGAGCGGCGTTGAAATGGAGCAAAGTTTGCCATCTCTGAGATTTGAAATTCTTGATGGAATGTGCTTCATCCAAAATCATGTATTCCCATCTACGACGACGGAACATCAGCTGATCTGTGATAATGGTAGAGTAAGAGGCTATACAAACGTGGAAAGAGTTTGCTTTGGACCAACCCTTACGGAGCTCCTTTCTTTCTTTTTGTGAACCATGGTAAGTCCAACACCTTGAAAGCAGGACACCAACGTTTGAACTCCATGTCCCAATTGAAAAGAACACTTGAAGGAACTACCACCAAATGGGGACCCCAAATACCTTTTTCTACTGCCAAATATGCGAGTAATGATATAGTTTGGATGGTTTTTACCTAGACCATTTCATCTGCCAAGACACCATTGAGAATTCTTTTCGTATAAACTGACCAACCAGTCCAAACCGATATGTTGATATTCTCTGAGAGTACCCTTCATTAAGAACGGTACCTTTGTCTTCACTTTCGTTGTTTTCAAATGTGAATCCTGTGGGTTGTGAAAAACTGTAGAACCTTTCTCTTGCTCTTCCTCTTCATCGTCTAACATATCTGTATCCATTTCTTTCACATGTCCAGCAATAACTTCGTCTATTGGCATTGAGCTCTCAGCCTCCAATAAAGCAAGATCCTCTTCCTCTTCTTCATCTGAATCTTCTTCCAATTCCTCATCCTCCTCCTCTTCTTCTTCTTCCTCTTGATATTCTTCATCTGAATCATCATCATCTTTACTTTGATTGATAACCTTGCTCAGTTTGTCTGGATCTGCCAAAATGTCGCGAAAGTGAATAATGAGTACGATCGACTTCTGTTACTTGATTCTTGGCACGCTCTCTTAAACCTTCGGCCATCATATTAGAAAACTGCTCGGTACGATTAACTATTTCATCAAGTTGTTTTCTCACGTTCCACCTTTAGTGCTGATTCTTGAGCGATTTTATCTTTATACTCAATGAGTTTACCAATCTGCTGCCAGAATCTCTTGATCTCAACGTGCAATTGCCGCAGAAACACGTCGCTTCCTGGCATCTTCTTCACGTGCAACTCTTTCCTCCGCAGTTTGTACATCCAAATGATAGCGATTAACATCTTTGACCAGCAACTTTGTAATTCTTGCCTTTAACTTTCTTGTTCTTGCGAAATCCTCCGATACCAATGCCATCTCTTCCAAGAGATAATCCCAATGTACTTTGGGACGAGGTGGCTCTGGTAATTTATGCAGCTGTTTATTCTTCCATATACCATTGGCCTGCAATTCGTGAATACGTCGAAGAATTCTAGCATCTTCTTCTGCTTTCTCCAACATCTCCTGAGACATTGGCGGAATCTTAGCGAAAACTGAAGGTGGCTGAATAATATTCCTTGGATTTGCTTTTGAATTCGCCAGTAAATATATTATCTTGTGGCTGTACCTCTGCATTAGTCATATTTGTATCTTTATCAACGCCGGCTGTTGTTGTCGTTGTCGGCAAATTGGTGTTGGTTGAGTCTGATGCAGTGGTAGCAGTGACGGCAGTAGATTGATTATTTGATTCGTTCGTTGAGACAACAGCTGCACTTGTAGATGTTGTTGATACTGATGATGTTGAGGAGTTTCTCTTTACTTTCTTATTGGGTGGAAGCGGAGTTGTAGTTGTCGTTGTATTTGTCTCGGCATTTTCATTAGGAATCGGTGATAAAGGCAACGATGGTAATAAAGTTGATTCACGGTCTCTTTTTTTCTATACTATTGGATGTTGATGCTGTATCCATTGCAACTTCTTCTGCTTCAACTTCTTCGGCCTTCACTTCCGCTTCTTTCTTGTTGCTGTCAATGACACTGCTGGAAGGCAATGGAATAGTTGGTATAAGACTTGACTTTGTTTGTTTTGAGGGTGTATATATTGGAAGTTGATTGTCACTGCAAAAAGTCTGTAGTTCAATGCTGTTGCTCTCGAAAGAATTGAGCTCCATCAGATTCGAATTCTCACGCTTCAGATACATCAATTGATAAAGAAGTGCCTGGCGATTGGTAATCAAGCCATCAAGATCTTCCTCAATCTTCAATAGTTCTGCTAGCTTGATTGGTGATTTTGTTGCTGTTGTTGTGGTCATCGAAGGAGAAGGAGAGGGAGATGGAGATGAAATGCCACTGGACGGTGACCTTGTCGTCGTGGAACCTGTGAATTTTCTTTCTTTGTCGACAAACTTGTTTGCTTTTTGAGTGCAGAGAGGGGCGAAGTGAGTGAGGGCGAGATCGGTGGTATCACTCCAGTTCCGCTGCCACTTGGAGTCGACTCGACAGCTGTAGACGAGCTAACAGGGTCGGGTGCATCCTGTGGTTGCTGCTGCTCCTTCTTAGTAGTTGACTTTTTAGTCGAAACCATAGTTTATTTATTACTTTTCTTTTGAAAGTAAATAATAATCTTTTGTTAAAAGCAAGGAAGGAGTATGCAGTTCTGAGTGTAATTTAGTTATCTATCTATTAGGTTAGTTACTTGACTGTTTGGTTGGTTGTTTAATGTTTGTTTCTTAACTATTATCTATCTATCTTTCTATCAATCTATCTCGTTTTAAAACAAAAGTACCAATGTCATTGTATATAGGTTCTAATTATGAAATTTTCTTATAAACTAAGTTTTAATTTTATAGAGTAATGTTAGTTAAAGTTCACTACTTCAATATCAATCAATCGATCGATTCCCTTGTCATATCATCAAAACTAAACATTTACATTACCTTTAATTTTTATTCTTATTTGACAAGTATCGTCGATGCCAATAAAACGATTAATCAAATAAACTGATATGATATTATAATATTATATGATATGAAATAAGGGGATAATATATTGTATAGTCTTTACTATTGATAATAAAAGACTATTCTGTTCAAACTTTAGTTTGGTAAGTTAGTATAGTTAGTGGATGTTCAGCTAGACCTCACTTTCTCTTATGAACAACCATTGAACTAAGTTGTAAAAAATTTTTAAAATTTTCAAATTTTTTTAAAGTTCCTTCTTATCTTTAACGGATAAAGGACAACCATTCATTGTTCATTCAACTGCCATCTATAATAATATTGGCTATGTTCAATTATTCATCTCGTGCCTGTACGATCACATATTCATTAACAAGTTGATTTCATCAATTAAATTAATTACTCATTAACATAAATGTTAATTTCAAAGTATATATAAACAAGCAATATCGTTAACTTTGATATTGACAAATCGATATACAATACAATACAACTATAATTGTTATAATACTATCATGTATATATATATTTGAATTTAGATCATTTGAATTTGATGAATGAGAAATTAAATTTAGTGGATTGGTTTGTTGTTGTTTTTTGTGAGAATCTGTTTTTTTTTGACTTGAATGAAAGTGATCTTCAAACTCTAAACAAGTAGTCTACTACTATTATTACTATTACAATATATTGAATTAATTCAGAGTGAAACTTGAAGAAGATGATTACTCCAGAACAAACACAACCACAGGCACCAACTGCTACTATTCCCGATCACATAGACGGTGAATTTCTAGCTATGAATCAGAAATCAATGTATTTTTGGTATTGTATCAGTAGTAGTAGCAGCAGCGGACGACTGAATCAATCTGATTGATAATGAGACTAACTGACGATTTAATCATCAAAGTCAAATACTTATAGCAACAGTAGGCGGAAGTGTAGCAGGCATATTAGGCTTTTCAGGTATACCAGGTTTCATATTTTACATATTTGTACATCTTGTTTTCTGTAGTCTATATAATTTGAAAGAGAAGAATCTGCAACAATACTTTATTACACCCAAGACAATGTGGTATGACAGTATAAGCTCTGGTCTAATGGTACGTACAACTACAACTACAACAGTTAAACATAAATCAAATTCATTTCGATTTGAAAGCCCAAGAATACTAATATAACTCATCTATCTTCTCATCTCAATCATTACTTACTCTAAATGAATCAACAATAACATAATTGTAGTCTTTTGTTTTGTTTTGGACGTAAGTATCATGTTATATGTTATTCTCGACCATCTATCTAAAGATGACCAATGTAAAATCAAATCTTACTAACATCAACATCATTATTTATTTATTCATTTAAATTAAACAGTTTCTTTTATAATATAATACACATTTATTAAAATACTAGTAGAGTTAATTAAATCAAATAAAAGATAGATAGATAGATTTATATTAATTCAAATAATGATGATGATAATATCAGAGATGATGTCAAGTTAATTTCAATAGTAATTCAATCGAATATGATTTAATCGATTATATTTTTATTAAACTAGAAGTAATTACTTTAGTTTAAGTTTAACAAAGTTAGGTATTTGGATTTGAGATATATAAGATACAATGAAAGAGAGATTTAAAGTTTTGTTTTATATATAATTATATTTTAAAAGAATTATTCAATTAGTTTTTCTCTGTTTGATTGTCATAATTAAAATGAAGGGAAAATTTTGAAATAAGTTAGTTATCTAACACTAATGGCGCTTTTATGTCATTTAAAATAATGTTAACTTACCTAATTTCACACCATTCATTGTTGTTACGAAGCATCTCTTCTTCTTCTGGAGTAAAATCTTGGGTCAATTTGAAGTAGGCTTTAATTTTCATCTGGTGTCTTGGCTCTGATCATGTTGGCAACTGTCTTGCAGGTGACGTCCAAGAGACCCTTGATATCCAAGTAGTTGGCAGCAAGTACCAATTCAAAAAGTGTAGTGTGATCGATGGTTGTGCAGAAAGTCTTGTCCCATTGGTATTCGTAGATCTCCTTAGAGTCACGCTTCTCGTCTGGCTTTGGATGGGCAATGTGGTACTCGCACCACTCGATGACACGCTTCAAGATCTCACCAGAGACATTTGGCAATGGGATAGCGGTGGTATCATCACCGATGTCCTCCATCAAATTCTTGATAGCAACAAACATGTTGGCTACCTCTCTGTCGACCTCGAAAGATTGTGCATCAGATGATTCAAATTTAACTTTTGACATTGTATATCTATGTATTTATATATATATATTATATTATTATATTGTATTATTGTTGTAATAATAAAATATTAGTAGTATTTGTTACTGTGCTAAGAAGATGGGAAAAACAACAATAATTAAAAATAAAATTTCCAAACAAAGGTGGGCACTCCTCTTTCTTCAATAATAATAATTAATAACAAACAAACCTGAGGATTTTTGTTGATTTTTTTTTCAAAAAATTTTCTTATTCTTGGCGAAGCTAGCAGCCCTCAACTCTTTTTAAAAAACTAATTGACTTAGTGGAAATTTTTGAATTAATTAAAAAATTGTGTTTTTAATTGACTAAACCACCACACCTTGGGGTGATTTGCTCATCATCTGGAGAATTGATGAAAACTCCTTAGTTATCATCATACCTATAATTTTCTTGATTGACATTTGATTTTTATAAATATTTCAGAACAAAAGTAAAAGGTATCATATACACAGGTCCCCCAAGAATTCAAGTTGAATTGGTTGTATATACATGGTCATCAAAATTCTTTGATCAAAGGTCCATCTATAAAATCAAGTCCAGGATACCCTAGTTTGATATAGAAAATGTATAGATATTAATTCAGATTATTTATTTAAAATAATAACACATTTTTCAGTTTCGTAAAATTATTAAAAGTCAACTGGCACTCTCTAAGTCGGATTGCTGAATAGACATAGGGATACCAAAATGACAGACTACACTATTTTTTTATTTTTATATTAGGATATGTACATAAATGATGACCATTTGCAATGTTAAGCATGTTGGGTTATTGATGAATCACTGGATTCAACGCGGCTGCTGATGCTGTTGGTGTACTCTCGGTTATATAGAATTGATATTCGGCGCATCCAAGTGCAATTCCAAAGTGTCCTTCTTCTGGAAGTTTTTTAGAATTACCACTGAGTTTTGGTCTAAAGTCGTATTGGTGAAGGAGATTAGCGGCTGCCAAGTACATCTCATCCTTGGCCAAGTTGGAGCCGATGCATGATCTTGATCCAATACCAAAAGTAATATTTTTGTAGTCGTTTCCTTCCTTGGCATTTGTTTCATTTAGCCATCTCTCTGGTCGGAATTCCTCTGGCTGATCCCAAAACTTTGGGTTCATGGCCAATCCATAAACATTCATAATCAGTTGGGTGCCCTTTGGAATCAGATATGGTCCCACTGTCAAGTCACTGCTTGCATTTCTTGGAAGTGAAAGTGCTCCTACTGGTCGAATTCTTAAAGCTTCTTTGATACAGGCCATGAGGAATGGTGTATGTTGCTTGTGTGAAAGTTTTATCCTTTGGGAGGGTGCACATACTTTCGAGAGTTCTGCTTTGATTTTATTCATGTAGTGTGGGTTATTCATGAGGAAGAGGAACAGCCACTCAAGAGTAGAGGATGAAGTCTCTGTTCCAGAAAGTAATAGATCAGTGGTAATACGAGAAATACCTTCATCAGTAAAATAGTTTGGATCTTCACTTTTGGCTATTTCAATCATAATCATATCCATCAAGTCGTCGCAACGATTTGGATTCTTTTTGAGGGCCTCACGATGTCTGGTAATGGCTCCTCTGCTGTAGGACCATACTTTCTCTAGTGATTTCTTTAACTTCTCACGGCTTCCCTTGAAGAAGATAGAAAGGAACGGGAGCAAATCAGGAATGTTTCCAACTGCCAACTCATGTTCGACCCATACTACAGCCTCAATTACGTCATGATTTTCCTGGTTATGATATTCAACTGTCTCATCAAATAGCAATTTCATAATAATATTTAAAGTGAAAATCTTAAAAGAATTTCTTGGAGATACCTAATTTTAAAGTTAGTCTAATCGATCATCTGAGATTTTTAGAGAATTAACAACATACAGGTTCACCAGATTTAACATATGGCTTAAAAGAATCGGTCAATTTAAAGGTTTCAACTTCAATTTTGTCAATAATTGAAATATGTGTTTTCATTTTAATGAAACATGTTGCAAGGATCTTTCTTAGTCTCTTCCAATAATCGCCATTGGAAAATAATAGGTCAATATCATCTAAATATTATAATGAAACAAGTTAGAAATTAATTTTAATCTTGTTTATAATTGAACTTACTTCCTATGATTTGAGTTGTATTGCTTAAGAATCTATCAGTTGTATTCTCAGATTGGTTAATAAATACTTCCTTAATGTATTCAGGTTCGGTAATGACTACACTTTGAACCTTTCCAAGGAACACAGTCATTGCCCCACCATATTTTTGACTTAGTTTGAGAAGTGATAAATGAGGTTGTGATCCAATTTGAAGGAGATTGCCAAGAATTGGAAGAGGCAGAGGACCAGGTGGCATATCAGATCTTCTTTTAAAACTAAGGTATTTAAATTTCGGTTAGAAAGTTGTAAATCATTTTTATTTCCAAATGATGTGGTTATATATATACTTTATAGATCAGACATAGTCCAATAATAAGAATCAATAAAGGTACTAACATTGTTAAGTTATTAAATATATTATTATTAAAACAAAAAGTTATTTATGTATTAGTTTTTTCTTATCCTATTTTACTTGATATAAGGTTAGATGATGGATGGTTGTCAACAAATAAAGAAATATTTATAGAACAAGTAAATCTTAGAACTATTATTATTATTTGTAATAAAATGTCTCTTTGAAAGTGAATGGATATTCTGTAAATCCAAATGGTTATTTATAGTGTTGCCTAAGGAGTGGAATTTCAAGTGTATTGTTTAGTTGGACAAGTGTTTAGTAACTTTTAAATTTACACAACTAAATAAATATGCTCTTATTGGAATGTATCCGTTTTTAATTGCTTCTTCTTCTTTCATACTCCCCATTCTAGATAATAATTATACAACATTTAGGAATTTGAGAATTGTTTCCACATCTAATGTCAGGCAAAAGATGTAAAAGATTGACTTGTGAGGAAATTCATTTGGGTGGATGGGTTTAGAATCAAATGTTCCAATTGAATTAAATAAGGAATTTGACTGTTAAATTTCCAAATTATCCTTTTAAAATATATTATTTAATAATAGGTACAGTCCTTTTTCCAACCAATATTTTATTTCAAGTTAAAACCATGAAAGGAATTCAAATTCACAATTATTTGTTCCAATTCTTCTTCTAAATGAATAACAAGTAAGTACATTGTATATTTCATTTGAACATAAATTTCAATGGAAATTGTATATGGGTATGGATTTACTTGGGTTTTTTTTTTTTAGGTTTAGTTTTGTTTGGTTTTGTTTTTGTTGTTGGGTGCATGTATATTGGGGAATTTGGGTTCATCATGTTTCATGTGTTAGGAATGCAATGGTGTGTACTGAAATATTTGGTGTCCAAAGGTTCATACATATTAGTCCTTGTGTTTTTTGTTTCATAAATATGATAATTCCAACATAATGATCTATTAATATTATTGGATATTTAAAAAATATAAATATTTCATAATTAAGTATTATTACTATTACTATTATTATTTTTTAGTATTTTGAAAAGACACTTGGATAATTTCAACAACAACAACTATAATAACAACAATTTTAATCCATCCATCCATCTGATATCGATATATATCAATTTTTATTTGATAGTTTTAATACTAATCAAATTATTAATTTTATTAAATCACCACAAGTGTTTAGATATTATTATTTATATCCGTTTACTAACTATCAGAATGTATAAATATAGAAACCATATCATATCATAAATCACCTATCACCATTCACTGTAACTATAACCACAACAGAACACTATCCATTCATAGTTGTAAACAAATGGTTATGATATCGAACCTGTGGATGATGGTCTCCGGAGTAGGTACAACCCTCTTCACATAACACAAAGGAATTATTATTATTATTACTACTATACCTAGCACCACCATTTGAGTAAATAAAACACACACACACAATGAATTATTTGTTTGATGATATATATATATATGTTTTCATTTTAATTCATTGAGTGACTAGCAATAAAATTGTGTGATACCTCACTTGTAAAATGGTGGTAATAAATAATATTAGTTGTCTGAGAAATGTGTTGTTTCATTTAAAGATCATATCTATTGGCTTAGTTTATTCCATTGACCTGTGCATTTCAATATACTCAGCGGGAATACCCAATAAATACTCACATGTTGCCCATTATTATATGTGATGTGTGAGAATATTACTTAAAACAAACATCAAATTTAAATAGAAATATATACAATAAAATTATTGTTAATGTTAACAGGATTAAACATTTATATATAAAATACCACCAATGAATCGTTGAATACAAGATACTAATGGTCGTATCATTACCAATGGTCAAATTCTATCAACAACAACCTATTTGTAAAATAATATATATTATCTTCATGGTAACTTTGCAATACTGGGTTATTGTATAACTACAATATTCTATTGTCTTTTTACATGTAGTTAATTAAAATGGAATCAAGCTTTCAAAATACAATTACTTGAAATAGAATCTATCAGCAAATTTAAATTAAACTACCCAAAGAAGTTCACCAAAATTAATTTGCAAATGTCATTTATTTCGGGAATGTTAGTGGTGTGGCTGCATCTCATTCCAGAATTAAATGAACATACATTGGGTGCTCGTTGTATATAGTTTATTTAATTGAACATTATTTGCAAAGTTATAATAATAGATTAGTCATAATAATAATAATAGTAGTAATAGTAGTAGTATCAGCTTAAAAGAGATGAGTGGTGTAAATTTAAGAGAGTTCAGCAGTGAGGAGTCGTTCGTAGGTGAATCGGTTCAATTCATACATACTATTATTAAAGATGCAATTGCAGCTAGAGGTGTTGCTGTCATTGGATTGAGTGGTGGTACTTCACCAAAACCAATCTACAACGCATTGGTGAGCGGTGCTGCTGGTATCGATTGGACAAAGGTATACTTCTTCTGTGTTGACGAGAGATACATTGTAAAGAGCTCACCCGATTCGCTTAACCACTTGGTTGCCAACTCTATATTCCGTGAAGGTTTGCCGACTCACAGTCTGCTGGACGATGGCATTCACTTTACTTGCCCCGATGCATCGCTACCACTTGAGCAGTGCATTGCTAAATACCAAGCAGATTTGGAGCGTCTCATCGCGATGTCTGGTGGTGCAGCTGACCTTGTCACCCTTGGTATGGGTGAAGACGGTCACATTGCATCAATCTTCCCAGTTGACGACAGTGCACCACCCTCCAACCAGCCTCGTCTATCATACCACCACAACCAGATTCGTTGTTTTTGACAGAATAACCACCAACCTCAACTTCCTCGAAAATCAAGAGCCAAGCTTTTCTTTATGAAAGGTGCAAGCAAGAAGGTTGTTTGGGATGAAATGTTGGCCGCACCCGAGAACATTCGTCGTTGGCCTGCAAAAGGAATCGTTAAATCCGGTAACACACATGTCTATTATTTAAAATAAAAGAGTTCGATTTGTTTTAATTTTATTATAAACTAAAAACAAATAAGATATTGATATTGATTATCGATCAATCTATCTGTTTAACTATCTCCCATCGATTGTCTCTACAACATGGTAGGAGTAGTTTTAATTTGTTGTAGTTCTTGGACGATTTGGGATGGTGTTATTCTTTGTTCGTAGTCGATGTTGATACATTGGGTGTAAAGTCGATGATATGGAAGCAATTCGGGCGGACATTGTAGCTCGCTCCAATTAGGAGGATTATACTGGTCGACTGCAAATCGTCGCTCATCGTAGTCAAATGTTATTAAAAAGTGTATCAGATATCCAAATTGGAGGACATCGTTGGCATATTGCAGTCGGAAGTTGATGGACTCTGGATTCCTCAGGGTGTTGGGAATAATATTTGATCGCTTGTCCCTCTGCATTATACTATTATCGAAATCACCAATCTTGCTATAGCTAATCATGTTCTCGCCATCGAGCGATAGAAATATATTATGTGGCTGTTAAGAAGACTATGTTAGAATCCTATCACTATCTCCGGCGGTGTCAGTCAACAACAAGTTTAGTAAATGACTTACTCTTAGATCTCTGTGTGCAATCTTTATGCTGTGTAGAAACTCAATTCCCTTGGCAATTTGCAAGAGGCTGTTCTTGATCTCTGATGGCTCGAATTTAAATGGAAGGTTGGGCAAAATCTGCGAGTTTTGTCCGGTGTCGCAAGACTTTAGTAGGAGCAGGGAGTTCTGGTTGTATTTGACAAGATATCGCTTCTCTCCGACGATCTTGCGGAGATTCACGTAGGAAAAGAGATTGGTCTGCATCTTCTCCAGGAAGAGGTAGAGTCGACCGTCGGACTCAGAAACATTGTCAAAATGTATGATCTCCTCACACTTGTGATTACGAATCTCCTTGTAGATCTCTGCTTCATGCGGATGTTCCTAAAGTTGGGATCGCCTTTGCTGATGACTTTGACAACACATATCTTGGACTCGCCTGCATTGATCAATTTGCAATCGTGTATGGTCGCGCCACTTGCACTGTAGATTCCGTCGATGGGGCCTCAGCACCTGGAACGAGTGTCCAAGCTCTGTGGTGACGGGGCTAGTGATGGACTCCTGGTTGTACGAAGAGTCGTGATAAGGGAGGAGGAACTGAATTGCAATCATCAGCAGGCATGGAATAACCTCGCCAGAAGGTAGTAGATAATGGTTGTGGCGACAGTTTTGGTTCCGCCAGACCAAAGTCGATATCACTGTTGGAATAAGATGGATTTATTGCCAAAATGACTATTCTGCTGATAATACACATGATTAAGAGCATTTGTAATTTCTCAATCTATATGGATAGATGATGATTAATATTTTGCTGGGTTGGGCCAGCGATGATGATTAATTTGGAGCATCGCGTTGTTTGCTACTTACACTGTGTCCTTTTCCACGCAATAGTTTCCGGAATGTATTTCGCTTGACTGCAATGTAGAGATGTGATATAATGAGCAATCCAAGATATGCAAATAAAATAGTATTCCAATGCTTGATCAAAGTCATCGTCTACCTCGGAGTCACTGTCATTTTTACGTTTTCTCATCCTTTTGAACGAGGAAATCGAGTAGACCATGAACGACGATACATACATAATAATATTCGACAAGATAACAAACATTGTATATTTCTTTACACCATTGTCATAGGCTCTGTCTACCATAATCAATGGTTTGTTTTCGTCATCTTCCCTACTGTTCAATTCAACATAGTTGGAATCTTTTGGTATAAATTGTAAGCTTTTGGAATTGGATGGACCGATTTCCAATTATTCCAGATGTTAGTTATTTCTTCTTTGTTGGTGATGCAGAATGGTTGGGACATACATTTGAATGCCAAGAAAGGCCGTTAGTGTAATAAATAAATAGGATGGAAAATTGGCGGCAAAATGAACCGGCCTTAAAGGATCCAATAATGCCAAGCAGCAGAAAGATAGACCTAGTGGTACAGTTGGGAAAACAATAAGCAATAAAACATTGTCTTCACATTATTTAAAGAGTGATTTGTGATATTTGAATTCATATATCAATAAAATGAGACCTGACAACTCTATTGAGATATAAACTAAGAGAAATATAGTTGGGTGCTAATATAAATAGTAATTTATATTAATAGTTTTAACCTAAATCATTTTCATTCTACATTCATTCCAAACCAAAAGCATTGAATTCAATTCAATTCCAACTATAACATACCTATTAGTGAATCATTCATTTTTATCTTTAATATAATTGTAAAGATATCTCTCTTAGAGAAGATCTTTTTGGTTTGATCTTAGAATTCGGATTCAGGATCGATTGGGTGTGTATGTTGTGTAGTAGTTTTGGTTGTGGGGTGTAGTTTGTGATGTTCTAACTTGTTGTTATAGCACTAAAATTGGTGAAAACTTCTTGATTTAGGTGTGATTGACTGATTAAAGTGGTTTGATCTTTGAAATAAATATATAAATTTGTACATGTAACTAACTAATTACAAAGTATGTTAAAAATAGGCGAGATGATAGAGTATTAGATCGATCTGGTGAAATAAATATAATTAATTAACTATGAATTGCTGAGGAGTGAGAGAGAGTTGTGTGCTATCAACTGAATCAATAGTATACTAATCAATCTAAACTAAACTAATTATGTTTGTTTTGGCTTTTTAATTTATCTTTATCTTATATTGATTGATTGATTGATTTAATATTAAAATATTATAGAGTTAACATTGTTAATTGATGTTTTAAACAATAAAAGAGAAAACTAAGAATGAGTGATGATGATGATGATTGATGTTTAGCTGTGGATTATAATAAATGTGGCATAATAAGTGCTTCGTATTTGATCATTCGAAAAACCACCCACTATTATTATGATTTCTGTTAAAATTGAAATTTGCACTCTAACATAGTTACAAGGTCATTATGGTCTTATTTTGGCAAGAATAAACAAGTTAACGGAATTTTCGAAAACACTCAAAATTTTGATCATGTTGTTTCATGCAAAACCTTAGTACTATTGAGTTTTTTGATTTGAACTAAAATAAACAACCTATTTTTAACAAACAACAGGTTGATAATAATAACTTTATTCAATGTGATATACATTGATTGTTGTTGATCTATCCAATATTGAAGTTTACTGAGAAATAGGATTTATAAGTACTGATACTGCAATTCCTTGTTTAACTAACCTGTTGTAATGAGTTGTCCGAGAGGAGCAAAGATTCATCATAAAAAAGCCAGAGTTCAGTAATAGGTGTCAGTTCATGGAGACAAGACATCAGATAGTTTTTTAAATAAAGACATATAGAAATCGAGAAATAAATGTATGAAATGTCTGAGTTCCTATAAAAATGTATCTGGAGTGTGAGACCACTCTCTTCTCTTATAATCGAGATCGTCACATGTCCACCAAAAGTCTTCTAGAGGAAAATATTTTTGTTTAAATTCCTTACACTTAAACAGTGTTTTTCCATGTGGACTACTTAATTATTATTCATCCTAGAAACGATGAAAAACAAATGAAGCCATATCAAACTAATCATTTTAAATTAATTTTTTATTATTAAAATAAATGGTTTATATACAATATCCTCAAATATAGAAAGAATATCTAAAGAATATCTTTCCCACCCGACTTTACAAATTGTAAAATGTGAAATTCTCACTATGTTGTTTTTGACAGAGAAGGATTTTTATTTAAAAGATCTTTTAGTAAAAGAAATAATTTCATGATCTATACAATATCCAATTTAGATATCTAGGATATTGATTTGATTTTATATGATAATTTAATTTTGTATTTATTAATATCATTGGGGTAGGTCGGTTGAGTAGACAAGTAGTATTTTATTGTTTTTATCTTCGTTTAATGGCTTAGCCAAAACTATATAAAGACCAAACTATAAATTGGTTAACCAATTTTTTAAAGATTGATTTTATTTTAAAAAGTAATACTTCAAGAATGTATAGAAATAATATTATTTGTACTGTTATTGGTTTGGCTATGATTGCCACATTGGCAAAGTCTCAAACCTATGTAAATATGATTCCTTATAAATCACCTTCTTGCACTGGTGTGCAGACTGGAATTGGATACTCGTGGATTGCTGATACCTGTGTTGGATTCCGTGATAATAATTTCTATTTTGAAATTACTTCGGATGGAAATGTTAGTATGTCCGAGTATCCAAGTTCCGAAAAACTGTGGTAGTGGTGCCAATACTCAGAAAACATTTCATCGTTGACTACTGTTATGCCACTGACTTTGCTGGAACTGAACAGTATCCCAGAACAATTATGTCAAGATCCAAAGTAGTCCACAACCCACCCCCACCTCCACAAATACGGTTTGAAGTACTCTGTTTTCGAACCAACCGAACACCCATTGCTCTGGAAATGTCCAAATGTACTACTACTACATAAACAACACCGTCTGGCAAACACAATTCGATCACTACCAATTCTTCTGTGTTCCGATACAGATTATGTAAATATCCTCAAAATTAAATTAACCATCTAAAAATGATTTGAACTAACCAATACTTGATATTGATATCAAAATTACAGTTGCCATACGAAACAGTTATGTGGTGTATCTAATTTTTGGTACTGAAGATTCTTCCAATTGTTTCACTGATACCTGGTGGTCAGCCTGTGGAATTGACTTCCTGAGTCCCTTTAAAACTTACACAATGACATCTTGTTAAATAAACAAAGATCTTCGTTCCTTTTATGTTCTTATCGATTGTATTTATTATTACAAAAAGGAATTTCAAGATTGATTCTCTGAGTGGATCCACTGATTTGTGATCGACATCTCCGAGCTTGAGCACACCTTCAAAGTGAGTGGCTTCGAATTCGGTGAAAATCTGTGACTTGGAGTTCCATGAGTCGCTGAGTCTTTGTGCAAAAGTTTGTGCTTTGAACAAGGTTAACGAGCTTGTCTCCTGGGGAGTGGACCAACAACCAACTGATTTCAGAGAGATTCGACTTGTTGGCGTCGGTTGGGACGATTCTTTGTGGTGATTCCCATTGCTCAGGATCCTCGCTGTTTGAAAACAAATGCAATATTCTCTTTGTAGTCTGGATAGTCTGTGTTGAGCTGTTGGCAGTCGTATATTCCTTGGATACCAATGCAACGTGTGATCTTGTATTGTCCTTGGATGTCAACCAATGATTGATATTGGAGTGGTTGCATAGCGACGCAGGCAATCATATGTGCACCGCATGAGTGTCCAATTAAAGTGATATTGTTGACATCGTAGCGATAGTCGTCACGGTTATCGACGAGCCAACGGATACTCTCAGCAAAGTCATTGTTGTGAACTGGGTATCTGATTGGTACCTTGTGAGCCTGCTTGCTCAAACGGTAGTTGACAACAGCAACCATGTATCCGTGTGATGCAAAGAAACGACCCATTTCAACGTAATCAGACTTGTCACGATCCATCCAGAATCCACCATGAACATAGACCAACAATGGGGAACTTCTTATCGTCGGCTACACCTTCGATTGATGGTTCGTAGAGATCCAACTTTTGAGAAGAGTGAGCTTTACCATAGATTTGGTCGTAATAAATAGCTGTTTTATCCATTTTAAAGTAAGTTACAAAATTGAATAGAATCTGATCAGTGTGAAACTTGCTTGACCCAAAATATATCTGTAGTCAGCAACAAAAAATGATTAAAAATTTTCACAGAATAATTGTCGAAATTTAGAGTTTGTTCAGTGGGTTTGATTGACTTTGTTTTTGGGTAGTGGTTAGTTTGTAGAGTTCTTTTTAAAATACTTAAAATTTCTTAATCAAGGTTTTGTTTAGATAAAATAAATATATTTTGTTGATTATCTTTATTTAGTCAGCAATCAAAACAAGGCAGTCCGTCGATTGGACAGTTTCTTGAGGAGTTTGCTAGCCAATTGTTGATACATTCGTTGTGGTAGATATGACCACATTTTGGAAGATTGGTAACTTGTTCGTTGGTGGTGAACTCGTTGAGGCAAAACCATGCAAGTATCGCAGTTGGCATGTGCAGTATTAGTTCTGTTGAAACTTAACAATTGGCAATGATTTCAAGACTTCCTTTGGTGTTGTCTTTGGCAAGACTGAGTTGTCAAGGAGAAGAAAGCAATTCGTAGTCCTCAGGTGTGAGCTCACGGTTGAGAAGATCGTTGATTTGACGTTGAGTTTAGAGTGGTGGCAGCAAGTGAACGTCCAAGTGAACGATCATAGTCGGCTGCAGACATGGACATGGCAGTACGCAATTCCTTTTCGTAGGTTTGTTCTGGGTTTGGAGAGTAAGCTCTGCTTAAAATTTCATTTTGACGTTGGGGCATCGCCAGACTTTTGGTGGGAGTAGTATCTTGACATCCAGGAGCTTTGTCTTGCTTCTTTGGCACTCAAATAAGAGCTGACAAAGAATCTCTTGATTCTGTCTTTCTTATTTTTATTGCAATGTCTCAAATGGCCGTCAAACTTTACTCCCAAATATTCATTTTCCCAACTGTCTTCAAAATCACACTTTTCCAAAAAACTATTTACACTTAAACTTAAAACTTCTTCTTCATCTTCTTCAACTTCAAAATCCATTTCTATATCTTCTTCACTATTATTACTATTATTATTATTTACAATTGTTGTGGTTCTTCTTCTTCTTCTATTGGTACAACTGTTTCCTTGTTGATAATTTCAAAATCTTTTGTTGTCAAACCATTGCTGCTACCTTCTCCACTATCTTCCATTTCTTCAACTTTTTCCAAAAACTTCTACTTTTTCACTATTTTCTTCTATATTATTATTACTATTATTATTATTATATTCTTCAGCAATATCTCTTATATCTTTTTTATAATTAAATGTAAATAGTTGTTCTATTTCTGCTTGTGAAAATACTTTGTGATTATTGGTGCTGTGGTGGTTGTTGTTTGAGTTATAATTTAATTTCTCCTGTGATTTTTGAGATTGTTTATGTAGTCTTTGTTGTTTTAATTTTGATTTAGAAAGGTGTTTAGTTGTTCTATCTTTCTTTGGTAATAAAAACTCGTCCAAACCAAAGGATGAGTCATTTACAGGCTCCAATAATAATCCACCTGGATCTGGAATAGATTTAATGGTGAAATCATTCAATTTGATAATATTATTATTTCCTTTTCCCATGATTTTCTGTATTATTATTATATTATTATTATATAAACTTGAGTTCTGAGATTTATCTATTGTTAATGATATGATTATAAATATGTATAAATATTTTTAAATAAAAAGAAATTAAGCTATTATTTAAAATCAATTTTAATATTTTGGTAATAGGTAGTAATGGTCATTCACTCTTTTAGAAGAGGTACTACTTTTTATGTAAACAATAAGTAATATTTTCAAGTTCAACCAACTGAATGTGATTTAAACAAGAAGTATACTTTATTAAAAATTTAATTATCTTGCTTTTTTTCCAACAATTTTCACACAAAAAAATTTGAGAAATTTAGCAAACATTTCCATCCATTTTTTAAAGTCTAAAAATACTTATAATCACATTGTTGTTGGAATTGGCACCGACCTGTGCTCAACGACGTAGTGAATGAAATGAAGTTCAAATAAAAATTAATCTTTGGAAATCCTGATTGGTGTTGAATCGGTCGGTCCGATTTTGCAATCACATCAATCAATCAATCCATCACAAATGAACAATAAATGATGACTAATTAATTTGGATATTTAAGATTTATTTATATTACAATGAATTTATTGGTGGATTGGATGGATTGGGTTTGGCTTGGTTGGTTGTATGTATGTTTGTTTGGAATTTTGTTGTCGAAATAAATAAAGGTAAACAAAATACACATGTTTAATTGTAATTAGAATTTAGCTACTATTATAAATAAATTATTATTATTACTATTACTATTATTACTATTATTATTATTAATATCTGATGATATTTTTAGTGTTGTTGTTTTTGGAATTGTGAAAGAATTAATCTTGTCCATGATTCCATCTCGCGCTTACTTTCGGTACTGAGTATACAAGTTGTTTGTTTTGATGATTTCAACATTTTCTGTTGGAGTCTCATCAAGTGTTCAATGTTTTGTTGTTCAAGAGATTTGCTGGTGCTACTGCTATTGGAAGTTGTAGTTGTGGTGGTAGTGGAGGCAGAATGATTATTTTGGAAGGTGGGAGGAGTTTTTGCTTGGGGTTGTGGAGGTGATGATAGTGCTGACGATGGTACACCTGGTGAACTTTGGTTACTGCAGTTGGAGTTGGTGGATCCTGACAATGGTGATGAGGTTGATGCTGGTGATGATGATATCATGGAAGATGGTGTGGAGAATGTTGAGATACTAGATGATCTGATCAGTGAAGAGGGTCCAGGTTTGAATGGTGTTGGCGATGGTCTTGGTTGTGTTAGTGAGTTGATTTGGTGGGTATCCTGTGCTGGTAGTTCCACCGGCGGCTGCAGCTTTCGCGTTCACGTGCCAAACTCTCTTGATATCCTTGTTGCTGTTGCATCTGTAGCTGTTCCTTCTTTGCCTTTCCGAATCGCAGTGAAAAAGCCTTTCTTCTTTGGATCTGTAACATCCAGGTATTTGCCACCAGCTCCGTGTTGTGGAACCGAGGTTGAAAGTGGTGAGCTAGGTGATGATGAGCTGGATGAAATCGAACTGGAAACACTTTCTTCTTCGTAGAATGCGGCAGACTGCGAAGATTCAGAGAGTGTATCGATGGAGCTGATCGAATCAGTGTCTAAAACTTCCAATGGCATCTGCTCCAATCGTACTACATTATTAATGCCTGGAGTCAATTCCTCACCCATCTTTTCGACCACACTGTCCCAGAATCTTGGTACTTTGGGACGGTCTTTTTGCTGTCATTTGCAACATCTTTGGAATACCAACTGCTGTTGACCAACTTGGCTTGCCAACGACTTGTTCTTTGCGTTGGATCCATTGGTAAGTTGGCTCATCTCTTTGGCAATCATATCCATCAAAATGGGCGGTGAGCTGTGATTCAAATTGAAGCAATACTTTCTACCCTTGACTTCTTTACCCTGAGGTGTGATTACAGTTGGATGCAGATATCTAATGGGAATGGTATCACTTGGCTTTCTGAAAAAGTAAAGTGATCCTTCACTTAGAATACACCATTTCTTGCTCCATTTCTCTGTAACTTTTCCTTTAACTCTAATATATAACCAACCTTTTTTAACAGCATAAGGGAATTGTGCTCTGAAATCAAATATTAGTAAATATTATTCATTTCCATTCCATATATAATATTATTATTACGTACTCTGATGGATTCATTTTAATTTCATCTGAACAAATTCTATCGTATAGGTCCTCTATATAGTCCAATGGTAGATCCTTTCCATTATTGATTCTCGAGAGTGATTTTATGAATTTCTGCTTTGTAAGAGTCGCTTTGATCACCGGACTATGAACATCGGTATTTAAAAGAATAATAGCAAAGGCCAAAATATATACAGCGTCGGGATCTTTCGAAAATACCGCTTTTGATGTTGTCTCTATAGAATTTGATTAGCGAATCTCTGTTACGATTCTGTCGATTTTTTGTGCTTCTCCCGGTAGTCTGAAGCAGTAGAGTAGCTGACGTAGTGCCATGTCGAAATCCAAAATCTTGGAAGCTGAATCTTGCAATGAATGCTTCGAGAATTTCGATACAGAATGCTTCACTTTCCACCAAGATAGTCACCAATGGCACGTTTGTTTAGCAGTGGACAGGTGTGGAGGAACTCGGAAATGGATTGAGGTGTCTTCTCGATGAGTCCTTGCGAGATGAAATATTCGATTCCTTTGCGTGGCTTTTCGTTAAATAGCTTGATACCAGTCAGTACTATAGTATCGCTTGGTGGGTGGGCGCTGCTTACAGAGACGTCGTCGCTGTCCTTGCCCTCCGACAGGACTTGCTCTTCCTCGGGCATTGTCATTACTTGTGAGGCTGCCAGCTTATTCATCTCTGAGAGGTGTTCGATCAAGATGGAACCACGCTTTAGTGGGTCCAACTTATCATCTACACATTTCATCTTATTGTGTAAAATCGACCAACGTGCTGTATAAATCTATTGATTCTGCTTGTCCATGATTGCTCTCGCCATTTCTGGGTAAAGTTGGCGGGTGTCATCAATGGGGGAGGTGGCTGCATAATAGGTGGTAAAACTTGATAATAAAGGAGGTGATGATGTAGTTATTGTTGGAACATGACTATTATTACTGCTGCTGTTGCTATTGCTGTTATTATTATTATTATTATTTTTAGATGTCAAATCAGAAGCACCGTCTAAGTGTTGTGATTTGGGAGATGCCAAAGTTGTATCTGACATTTCTGAGGATGATGTATAGTGGTGGTAATCTTCTCCACTTTGTAGTAAATCACAAGAATATTCTGCTTCTTCTTCTTCTTCAAATTCACTTTCAAATTCTTCGCCTTCGAATGGTTCTTCTAGTGCAGGTAGCTCGACTTCTTCTACTTCTTCAGTTTCTTCAACTTCCAACTCAACTTCGAATTGTTGTTGTTGCTGTTGCTGCTGATGATCCTCTTCTTCTGCTTCTGGATATCTCTTTCTCACAGGAGGTGGCGGTGGTGTTTTTTTGCTGTGGTTTATTGCTATTGTTTTTGTTGTGCTGCTGCTGAATTTGGAATCGGGGGCTGAGGTGGATGTCTCTGTGGGCTATGACTGTAATTCTGATGCTGCTGCTGGTGTTGGCGTATTGTAATACTACTGGTAGTGGTTGTAGTTGTATAGTTCTGTAATTGATATTTCTGTAGCTGTTGCTGTAATTGAAATTCAATTTGATGTTTTAGTAATTTTCTTTCTTCTGTCATTTTTAATAAAATGGTGTTGTTTTAATTTTGATGAAAAAAAAAGAGTAGAAAACTGGGTGATTGTGATGCTAATGGTGCTTATTTGACGTTATTATTGGTTTTTCAAAATATTATATTTGATTGGCTATTTAATTAATTGATTCTTAATTATTTATTTTGAAAATTTCGAAATTCAACATTTGATTTGGATCTATTCTATAATAGAATATTAAATATATTTGAATTTGATTGGATCGAATCTATGAATAAACAACAAATGTAGATAACATATAAAAGTAGACTTACATACACCTAACAAACGAAATGATTGATTACTTTAGAATTGTATTGTATTGTATTTGTGATTGTATTGATATATACACTGACTTATTAGCTATTTAGTTAGTTAGTTTTAATAAGATATGATGGTATTAGCAATGATACAAATAATTAATATTAGATATAAATATAATAAATTAATATAAAACAACTAATTAATTAAATGTTATAATTATAATAATTAATTAAATTAATAACAATATGATACAATATTAAATAAATAATATAATAAAATAAATAATAAAATAAATATATATATTATTATATGAATAAATTAAAAATATAATTTGTTATTGTTGTTGTGATAACTGAATATTTAGTATTTCAAACAAATAGATCAATTAACAAACACCTAACTAACTGTCAATTAAACCAGGTGTAATGTTTGGCTGTTTGTTTTTCTTATCGTGTTGTTGTTAATACTTTATTGTAAACTATAATATTAAGATGTTGATGATGATGAGGTTGATGATGGTGATGGTTAAAAAAGAAGATGATGATAAAATACTACTAATAAGTTTTAGAATTAATTAGAATTTCTCATCAACTAAACAATACACAACACAATCAATAGCAATCCAACAACAATTAATTAACAAACCATACAAACAGAAATACAATCAATCAATGTGAGATAAGAGATAGTATTATATTACTACTACTACTACTACTCCTACTTGCTACTACTACTATTAGTATTTGCTGTGGTTGTGGTGGTATTGGTAGTGTTGCCTGTTGCTTTGTGCAGGTATCAATTCAGTAGGTGCCTGTCTATCCACTTCTTACTGTCTGTCTGTCTGTCCGTCTGTCTTCAGGTGTGTGAAGTGTTCAACACACCAATTTTCAACTCAACAAACACAATCAACACAACACAACAAAACACAAGTATCACACACCCACACAATATAACCAACTCTTAAGCAAATGCTTGTATTGCTGGATATGATATATCGATGTGAATCGTGTGGCTAGGTTAGGTTAGGTTATGCTATATTTAAATAAATAATGTTT